>OY804258.1:127065358-127356302 GCA_963680825.1 Meiosimyza decipiens | reverse complement strand
AGCATCCACAAAAGATCTTTGAAGCATTTGGAGAGCGTGAAAAAGCTGTATATGTTTTGTGTATATTCCTGAAAATGGTGGTGTCCTTTATTGCAGTTGTAAGTGTGACAACGAAAATAAATTGCGTCCAATTGTGGCAACAATAAAAAAAAAATTGTTTTAATATAAAAATAAGCAAAAAATTTTAATAAAAATGTGAATGAAAAAGTGCTCAAAAGTAAAAAAGATAAAAATCTGATATATTGCACAATTAAAATAGCATTGCACAATATAAATTGCAAAAAAAGTGTTTAAATATATAAAAAATAAATAAATAGAAGAAAAAAATTGCGATACTGAATATGGGCGGCGGTGAAGTTAAAGTCGCCACTGTCGACGTTGAAAGTGGTGATAATATGGCAACGTTGCCAGTTTCACGTTCGCATACAACCGGAAGCAATGACAGCGCCGAGAAGAATAATGCGGCCAACAAGGAGATGGAGTTAAAAAATGTGATGCCGCAACCATTGCAAAGGTTAAGATCATAGCGAAAATACCAACTTTTTTTTTGTTTTTGTTATTTTTTATTAGAATTTTTTCCACATCTTTGATGTTATTTTTGTAATTCTATAGCATATGTCTATGAAATGCTGTGTGCGCGACAAAAGGAAAGTTGTAAATAGCGCACAAGTATTTCCGCCTTGCAGCTTTTTCACGTACGCGTACATATGTCAGCTATGTTTGAGAAGGGTTAAAAAATGTTGTATCAGTGCCAAAGATTTTTAAACTGCTTCTTTTGTAGTAATGGCTTTTTGTCTGGAAAACTTTATTCAAGAAACTGGACGATGGTTAGATTTTATCTAATAAATAACTTTTAAATTTATATGCAAATATTTAATTTGTTTATTGTATTTTAAGAATCTTAAATGAAGGGTCTTCACTACTTTCACAAAGCATTTACTAGATTTAAATGAACCTTTTGGCAACTTAATCGCTTCAATAGAGAGTTTTCCTTTTTTTTTTAGGAGAATCTTTTGAATTTTCTTCTTATTAATAGGGAATTTTTCGTAAATTTTTAGGCGAATTATAATTTTCGACCTTTGAAAATTTTAGTTTTTGATTTCGCTTACTTTATGGCTAAAAGGAAACTTAAAAAATTTTACCCATGTTACAACTTTCTCGGAAATTGAAGCTCAATCAAATCAAATCGAATCAATCAAATATGATGTTGTTAGTATAATCCTAACCAGTCTGGGTGATATGAGGACAAAATATCAATATTGGCAAGATAAACCAGCCATTTTTCTAATGCTTCGTTCAGAAATCGGCTTTCCATCAAGAAGTTTTTACTTAATATTGTTAATACATGAGCATAAGATCATCATATGAAAAGATGTGGATACAGGTTTCGATATTAATGAAAGCTCAATAGACTTGTAATATTATTCAATGACGATCCTGCATATTTCTAAGGCCTGCCAAAATTCGAACTTTCATTCCCACCACTTTTCATCAAAACGAAACTTTTCATCAAACTACAATATACTATAGGTTCAAGTAAATTGACGGAAGACCTTTTTTCAATTGCCATCTGTTTAATTTTTGCAAGGTTCAATGCGATAAGTCTTTTAGCTATTTTATGGCAAACGTTTTGTTTGAAGTGCAACATTCAAAAAACACGCGACTGCGCCACTTAGAAATACACGATTTATGTATGTCAGGAGACTTTGAAACAAAACTAAAATATTTGAAAATAGCTCTTGGGTAATTTCTATGTAAGTGTTTGTATTCAATGGATTATCTTTACAAAGCTAAAATACCAAAATTCTAAATAAATAAAATAATTTAACTAAAAAAATATTTAAAACGTAAAAAATTTGCATATTTTAAGGACCATAATGTTAAAACTTCTCTTTTGTTTAATGAACTCTATATAAATTTTCTATATTGCTAAAATGTAAATTACTGTCGTTTCAATAGCGCAATACTCTATAATTTCCACACGATTGCAAATTAAAAATTCATCATAATTCCACAGTCTATGCTCGTAAAATATAACTTTATGTATTGCAACTACGAAAGAAAAAAAAAAAAAAAAATAGCACAATCCAACAAAATACGTGTCTTCATTAATTTTCCATACATAATGTGCTCGAGGAAAATCTAAAATATCATCATCATCATATTGTACCTAAAAATAGAGAACATACATTTTGCAAATGGCTGATAGGAAGCAGAGAAAAACAGTTCTTCAAATCAGCACCATTCTATCAGGAATAAATTGCTATAAAGTGGCAAATGCAAAATGCAGACTATAAACGAAATAAAAATGGCGCTGCAGCAATGGCGCACAAGTTATCATAGGTCGGATGAAACATCGCTGCAACTGGTTGATGGTGATGGTGATGATGATTGTAACGACGCAACAACAGTTTCTGCTGCTCCATATGAATCTTAATGAGGAACTAAAATGGAATTCACTGAGAGTTGATTTTATGGCTGCTGTTGGTGCCAAAGCTGCTGCTGCCAAAGTTGCTAACAATATGTAAACAGTTGGTAGAAATTACACTGAGAATCGTCTTCAGGTTCGAAAGTCTTGTCAATTTTGCAAAATATGTAGTAGAGATAATTTATATATTATGTTGAGACATTATGCTCAAAAAATTATGCTCTATTGAAAAACAGCCTCATGATAATGAGTAGATTGGCCTAAGTGAATTGATCTTTTATGCGTTTAGAGTATGAAAAATACTCCACAAATATCAAAAATATTGATTGTAAGAGAAGTATCAGATTATTGGGGACTATCTCTTTCACATTTTATGGTTCATGTTCTTATTAAAAATTGGATATAACGCTTTAAATAATTGGGGATAGTAACTGAAACAAAACCTGACATTAGACTCAAAACTAAATTGGGAACAATGACCATTAGAGTTATGTGTGGACATTACCACCGTGATACCTGTTTTGCTAAGAACAGGTTCTTTATTTCAAAGCTCTTTAAGGCTATGAAATCATGAAGCTGTTAAATGTAAGAAAATAACTTTATTTCCGTACGTAAGCAGCTTAACAATGCATTTACCAAAAAATTCCTTAGATAGCTGCTAACCTAGTGACTCCTTATAACTTTTTTGATTAAATTATAATATTCAGGTCTGTTCTAACTCCGTTTCGAATATGGAAACTGAGTTGAAATTTGAAGTTTATTTCATGCGAAAATCCGTCTTATATCGGAACGGCTCAAGTTTGAAGTTAAAAAAAGTATCATACCAAACTCCGACCATTCGATTTAAAAGAAGTATGGCCATTAAACTTCAATTGAACTTCCGAATTAAATCACAATCAGAACAGGCTTGATCTGAATCTTTTATAGCGACTTTTTCTAATTCTTCCAAAAATGTTTTTTACGTTAATATAAAAATGTCTTAGCTGTTTTGTGAAACGATAGATGACTTAATTATGGGTGTAAGCTGGTTTTGGAATCGTCATTGTTGCACAGGTATTGTTCTTCACCTGACCCTTGTTTCTGCATGACATGCCAATAGTTTATTTATGAACGGAGGCCACATATAGTAGAGTACTTGGGAATGAATTCGACGTATCTGATTATTCGAGTAGAACTTCTGAAAATAAATATAACAGACATTCGACAAAACCAAAATGAAAAATAATAAAAAAAAAATGTTTAAGATTAAGTTGCATATTTTCACAATGTATCACTTTTCTTCACGATAGTCCCAGCCAGCTAGCGCTGTTGCCTAGGTTCATTTCCCTCGATGTACACAAATGGCTTGGAGCCATAGTGAGCTGCAAAAAACTGACTGAATGAAGTTACATACAAAGCTCGAGGGTTCAAGTCGAGAACGCTGCCGCTGCTGCTGCCACCGTTTGAGCAGTGACAGTCAATGGGTTTGATGAATAAGACAGGGTGTCTTGTTTGTTGTGTGCGCGCTATTTGTTTGCAAAATTGATGAACTGTGACTGCTGCTGAGAGTCAGAAAAAAACAAAAACTTTATTTTTCTTGTATCTTGTGTTAACAAAGATTGTGACTAACATTTTATGTGACTTTTTCTATTTTTTTTATTTGTAAAATAAATATATACGGAAAGAAAAAAAACGTTTTCTATTATTGGCTCTACTCAAACTGAAATGTTCTTAATTTTTGTGTTCACTTGCTTAGCATATAAACGTTACTGTGTGTAAGCGTTTTTGCATAAATGTTGCTTGCATAATAGGCACCTAAATTGGGTCAACATATTCTGATTTTTTTTGCTGCTGCTGCATATCATTTCCACCATTTTGTTGCATTTGCATTTGCTGTCAAGTGGATTTCGACTTTACACAAAAATGGAAAAAATCGGATTGTTATACAAACGAGTAGGCAGGATATGCAACAGTGGTAAAGGGTTTATTTACAGTTGGTGGTGCGGTTTTTAATATTACAAATTGTGTGGTAAAAGTTCTTGTTTAAAATATTTGTTTGTTTTATTGAATTTTCAATTTTTATGTTCAACACAATATTTTTTAAAACTTTTTATTATACCTATCCTCTGACTTTTGGTAGTCCTTTTTAACTTTTTTCATCCAACCTTTCAAAATTCATTTATATGCTATAGCCTAGTTCAGTAGATACCTACCTCATTTTAGCCTCTTAAATGTGTGTACTTGCATTTGAAAAACCTTCTCTTACCCTCCATTTTTATGCGCTGATTGCTCTACATAATTCCCAAATCGCTTTTAATCAATAATGTACCCATTGAAATCAAAGCTATTTTAAGTTCCTACAAGTATGTTAGCTTGGTGTCTATATATCGTATATTTACAAAATATAAACTCTTCTTCTAAGCTACAACCCGCTGTTATATGCTCGTTTGGCTTCTACATATTTATGTATGTATTTACCTTTATCCTTAATTACACTGTAAAAATTTCGAAATATCAACATTTTGTTAGGCATATAACAACTTAATGAAATGATTGTGCTTCATGTGATATAACGATTCTTTTCTAGGGTTTGTTATTCTTTAAAACCAAATCCAAATACACGCATGGGCAGTTTTCTACCAGCAAGAATTACAGTACATGGCACCTATCAGAGTAATCCAATAACTGGACCAATTGAATTATGGTAATGATAAGAGAGCAATATTTGGTATCAAAACTGAGTAATTTGTTAATATTCGTATATTTTTCTTATATAGAAATTTTGAAATGAAATGGAGTCTTTTCAAAATAAAACATGAAGCAGGGAGGTTTTGAGGAATTGAAGTCGATAAATATTTCAAAAATTTTATTTAGACGATATTTAATACTTATTGGCATGTCACCAATTTGAACATTTTGATTGAATGATATATTTTTTAATAATAATTAAATCATGTATAAGTTGAAACAAGTTTTTCTTTGGCGAAAATATCTGTTTAATTATAATATAATTTAATTATGTTCTGTTGAAAATTTCTTCTTCACAAAAATTCACTTGTGTTGAGTGATGCTTTGTTGGAAATACTCTATATTTATTATGGGTAGTGGCTCCCAACGAAGGGAAAAGTGTATGAATAGCACTGTGGTAGATGATGATTTAAAAAAAGTACAAAAACTAAAAAATAAAATTGAATTATGTTAAATTTCTCTATCATTATTAGTAATTTTTTAATTGCCCAAAAAATTTAAAATTTTTCTGCGAGAAATATGTCCAAGGAATAAAGTTTATTAAAACAGTTTGATTTAATGCAAGAGAATTAAATACAATGAGGTTATCTCTATAGCTTGCGACAGTTCTTTTAAAATCTCTTTAGAAGATTTTTTCATTAACTCGATAAATACTCTTACTCTAAAAAAGAACCTCTATTTCCGCCGAAAATACTTCTATTCGATTAAATTTGCTCGAATGGAGTTCATAAATTTTAAATATGTCACTTAAGAAAATCCTCTTAAGCTGGTGCTGCCCTATCGATCAACCTTTGTTTTTTGATAGGTGATAGTGGCCAAACAAAAGCTTACTAGAAATTAACAAAAAATCATTTCAATCTTTTACCTTGATTATCATGAAATCGATTGTGAGTAATTGAGGCACTTAACCTTTTCTATTGATAGTAATTTTAACCATAACTTTTATTCGGACAGTTCCTGTTCGAAGATGATAATCAATTTAGTCTGACCTTTGACCTTGCATATCTTGCATCAAGACAGTACTATGCAAGGCTTACACTTTCAGTCAATTTTGATTTACATAATATTATCTTTCCTCCTAAGACTTTTTTGTTTCAAGTCTGAGAGATTTGTTATTTGCGGCAAAGTTGTTACTCATGAAAAGATAAAAATATTTTTGTTCATAAAACTTCTCTGGCATCGTTCTTAAAACCCCCCCCCCCCCCATTATAAGTGGATTAACCTTGAAATTTATTGCACACAGTGTAATTAGCAAAATAAATGTTTTGATACTGACCCACAGGATAATCCTAACTAATATCATAAAAGCGAAAGTGTGTTTGTCTGTCTATTGTAATCTTTTCATGACTTGAACACCGAACCGATTTTTGCCTTATTTTTGAGAAAAGATTATTTATGGTATTTGAAGCAGAAATATCTGATCAGAAAGATCGTTATCGATATTTAAACTTTAAATATTGTAAGAGAACGCACTCATATCAAAATCTTATGAAAATTAATGCTGCTCACGACCATCTAGACCCACCAAATGTCACAAACAGTATATTCTTTACATGTAAAAATGAAACATTCCACAATTTAAAAAATTTTTTTTTTGTTAAGTTTTTTTTGTAAGAGACAAAGTGAAGTTTATTTCTTTGAGTGTAACTTAATGCATATTTTCATAAAGCGAGGAATTGTATTTACCACGCAAATGTTAATCCAGCTAAAGCGAAAAATCCTTATAAGCAGCAGCAACAACATAAGCTGGATGAAACGGATATAAATCCTTAAGTACATTTATATGAAAATGCAACATGAACGATGAACTTTAAGTTGCTGCTATTGACATAAGATCCATATTTTTCTATGTTTGTGATAACTCATGATAATATTAACTTAAAACCCATTAGCATACAGTACTAACTATAACTTTTATTTTTAACTTTTACAATTAGAACTAATCTCGTGCCTGCCTCAAAATAACCCAATGAATGACAGCACATGTTTTTCTTCTTAATTATTGACCAATTTTTCCAATTTTATATCGACTTTATTTTGCAATAAACCAAATTATTAATAACAACAATACGTGGGTTGTTAAAATTTAATCCAACCGGCACTGTTGGCTATAAATTTCCTCAAAAGTTTTTGGCCTTATTATGTTTTTGTTTAGGCCACTTTTCATGACGGCAAACAAAAACAAAAAGTAAAAAACACAAATTGTATGTGGAAGTGGCAGCAGCTGCTGCTGTTGGAAGAATCAGTTTACAACATTAAAATATAAAATAAACAATCCGCCGGTCTTTGAGTTTTTCCTCTTAATAATACTTAAAATCTTTTAATTTTTTCGGTATTTTGCAAAATCTAAACATACTTTGTAAAGAAAATTTTGGTTTTCAGTTGAGTTCGTCACGTTCGCACGCTCGTTTGGTGGTTGCCAGAATTTTTGTTTGCAGCAAGTGCTTTTTTTTCTTTAATAAATAATACTGCATTGGCTGGAAGTGAATTTTGTAATGTACGAGTATGTACCTACCATTTTATTTTGGTTTTTAATAATGTGTTGAAATGTTTTGAGAAATTTTGTAACGCAAGTGTGCATTGCAATAATAAACAAACTATACATAATTTTACTCTTTAATGTATTAAACATAAAAGAATTTAAATCTTAAATTCATTTGCTTAAAAAAAACAATTTCAAAACAAAATATCTTAAAATTTTATATCAGAAGAGTGTGTTTTCGTGAGTTAAAACATATCGCGGATAAGAATTTTGAGTAACCAAAAGGAGGAGTATTAGGACTTCTGTTTTATACGAAATATAATACAATTAATTTTCTTCGAACAAAGCAAAATTTTATGTACTTTGCTTTGTTCCAAAAAACACAAATAAAGAAATTACTTCTCGGTGAACTCGCCGATATTAAAAAAAAAAAAAAAAACTGAACATAAAAGTTCTGCAAAGTACATATAATACAATTAATGCAAAGCAAATAATTTGGTGTTTTAAAAGCTTAAAAATGTAACTTCTGTTAATTATGATAACTTATGCCATTCATGAGGTTATGGCAGTGCTCTCAGTGTCGCTTAAATTTATCAACTTCCACCTTCAATCAGTCAAAATGTGAGCAGGAAAATAATTATATATTAATTAAAACTTTTGAGTGTAAAAGAGATTACTTATTTTCCGAACCTATGTGCCGAATAAGTTTTAGAAATGATATTTCTAGTCTTTTTTTTGAAGAGAATTACCGTTTACGCTAACTTCTCCCAACATTTTTTAACAATTTTGACTCAATTTATGTTAAATATTTCTTGCAAAATCTGAAAGTAAATATTTCAAATCAGTATTTTAATAGTTTTGGTCTTTTTTTCAGATCAATTTAATTTCAATATATTGCCCGATATATTTAAATAATGCAACACAAGTTTTAAAATGGCATCTATATTAGGTCAGGAGACAGATGAATTAAAGTACATACGTGTCGCACTAAGCGTGGTAAATGCCGCTTGCATAGGTCGTCTCGCTTGCTTAACTCCTATCTAAAAGAATTTCCTAAGTGGTTTGCGTTATGATTCCCCTTTATACGAAAATTTCTGTGATCACACCATTCCACATGTCTGAAGTCATAGCAGAGGCTACATAGACTGAAAATTTCTTTCTTTTCGCTAGCTTTCTGGGTGAAAGAGGTAAATCGAGCCTTTGTGGAGGAGATGGAAAATTTTAAGAAAGAAAAGTGATATTTTCTACCTCTTTTAGGCTTGAAGTTTGAACATAAATCGTGAATGAGAAAAATTTGTGATAGCACCATTGACAAGAAAGTGTTTAAATCAAATTTTTTTCAACCAAAAAATAGCAAATGAAATGAATTAGTTTACAACGAGCTTAAAGACATCAAAATCGAAAATTTTAAAAATTTTACACAAAAAAAAAATTAATATCGGAAAACTAATTGAAGAAAATCGTTCATAAAAGGATATTAATTTTTTTTGCAAGCTTCGAAAATAGCCTTTAAGATGAAATATTCATAATTTATCTTTAAAAGTAAATGGAAACCTCAAAATAGTCTGCTTCAGAAGTGACACCAAACCTTTGGAAGTTTATGTGTTTATCATGTCGAAAGTGTCATATGTCTTTTACAGGAAACTTTATTCATAATTTTTGTTTCATTTTCCATTTATTTTGGCGTAAATTAAATTTTTATATTTTATTTCTAAGCGATTAGGTTTTGAGCAATATTGTCTGCATCCAAGTACAAATTTGTATCAATTGTTGTTTTTTTTTTTTGGGATGTACCATTCAAAAATTATATGTTTATGACTTTAAAGCAATATTGATTTTAAGATACTGCAACGAAATGTGTCCGTATGTTTTTCAATTTTGGAACCAGAGTTGCTAAGTGACGAGAGCCTGCTAAGAATTCAAAGATTTCTGAAATGCCATGGACTGCAATAAAAGGTCATCAGCTTTTCCCACAAAAAAAATGTTACTTTCTACCCTTTGAGCAAACTTTTTTTTTAAAGTACTGGGAATTGCTATTTTTCAACTTTTCAACTCTGTTTGGGACACTTAACTAAGATTTTGATATTGAAATTAAAAAAAAAAAAAAAAAAATAAGAAAAAAGGGAAAATGTTACGAATTCTCTAAGGAACCATATAAGCCAATATGTATACACCTAAGTCTGTTTTTACACGGTCTTTTTTTACACGGTTTTGATATAACACGGTTTGAAAATTGAATATTTTTAATTTTTTTACACGATTTTATTCCATTTAGCACGATGATAGTGAATGTATACGCGTTCGAAGCAAGCGAATGCGAATAACTGATGACGACAGCAATTAAATTTATGTTGCTGTATTTATGATTATCACTTATTTTATTTTATTTTATTTTATTTTTTACCTTAAAAATTGAATAACCTATTCTTTTCGTTCACAACATAGTTGTTTAGTTCCTGAACTTGCCATACATTTAATTTATATTACTTTTAAGATTAGAGTGCATATCTTTTTATCATTAATTACTATGCTTGTGAAAATAAGCATTATATATTTGATTTAATAAAATAAACATGAATTCTTGTTCTTAAAAATTCTTGTTTTTCACTAATTTTAATAGGTTTTAGAGATTAGGAACAAATCACCCATTTTTGTATACGATCAATGTCTTTTTTTACACGGTTTTTTTTTACACGGCTTCTTCTGGAACCAATCTACCGTGTAAAAACAGACTTAGGTGTATATCTATTTATTAGATTTTTTTTGAAAAGTATACGAAAAGTTATGCTAAGGAAAGTTATGTGCACAATCTTTATAAAGTTAGTACATAATATGAAAAAATATATCACATCAAATCTTGCACTTATCACGCAAATTGGTTGCTTTCCTTGATGAGATCTTATGATAATTTCGCACAGTTATTGCAAAAAATCAAGTTATTCTTTTTATAAATTTCTTTCACTAACGTTTTGAAAATCAATAATTTGTTTACATATTATTTAAATGCTTTTTATTTTGCAAATATTTACGAATAAAATAAATTTTAATAAAAATTCTATCAGCTATTTGGAAAAAACATATGCTAATATTTTGTATCACTTTTTTCGTTTCTCTCTTCTATTCCACAGGACATCACTGTTCATCGTTACGAGTCTGGTGTATGCGATTATTTTGATTGTTGTTTGCATTGCGTATGTCATCAGTGATGTGACTACGCATCGTCTGCCGGTGCTCTATTATGAGACATTCTTTACGTATTTGTATGGCGCCAGTATACTCTTTTTGTTGTATGTCTTCTGTTTCCTATTACAGGGTAAGTTTTGGTGGCATGGTGGCAGACTAAAACAATACATGGCGCATTTATTATGATAACAAAATGTTAAAATGCTGTAAATCGGCGTCGTCATGTCTGGCAGTTTCACTTGAGCACGTAGGGATACACAAATATTAATGTGATTGTTTATGTATTCGCTTATGCGTGAATTCGCTATGAGTTGTTGTCATGGTTAATGAGGATACTTAACTGCTAAATATCAGGTTTTTTCTTATAATTGATTTTTTTTAAGAATACATTTAAAAAAAAAGAGTTTCTGCTACCGAATTGCAGTGCGTTAAGGCATTTTTAAAGAAAACTATACCATTTATTTTATATATATTTTTTTTTAAATGGCAGTTTTTTCCAAAACTACCGTAAGAAAATATAGTTATTTTGGATTATATATGTTTATAAATAAACAAGGATATCTCAAAATTCTCTGGTGAGAAAATTAATTCAGTATATTTTGTAAAATCAACACATATATTAGAAATGGCAGGATTGATCGAAGCTATACATAATATTTAAATATAGGTACGCCTGTGCTGTCAGCGTTATATTTAGAAAAAAATCAAAATAATTAATCAATTAAAAACTCAAACTGTAGCACCGAAGTAAATTTATTCAAATATCCTTAAAACAGTACTCACATTTTTATTTTTCCATAAAATAACGCTTCCTCAGAGAGCACATGTTGCAACGGCGGCAGTAATAAAACGAAATCACCACCTAAGGAAAAGAAATCCAAGAAAAAATTACCGGATCCCGCCGATTCGACTAAAGATGCGAAGGGTTCTAAGGATTCCGGCAAAGGTGGCAAACCAAGTCCATATCAGGTGAGATAAAAAGTATTAAAAAACACAAAGCCAAAAAAATAAAATCGACATACAACAGATTATGTACTATAGAAGAAAAATATTATCTATGATTTAATTTCAAAATTTTCTTTCAAATATTTTTGCATGTGGCCTTAAGAGTCCTTTTTACATGGTGGGTTTTTCTCTTGTGTTAAAATTTGATTTGATTTTATTTAGGGTCATTTTAAATTATTTATGTGCTATCAATGTTGTTAACTTTAATGTTTTTTATGTTTTCTATTTGCTTTTTTATCAAAAAAAAAAAATGTCCTATTTTGAACTTTGTAATTTTATTTTCCTTAAGTTAACTAAATTTAAAACAGAAAACTTAAATTTTCCATCATTATTCATAAAATTTCAACACCATCATCATCATCAACACCAACACTTCTACTACCACTACCACTCGAACTGCTACTACTACAATGACAACGCCGTTTTGGTCAAAAATGTAAAACTACATACACTGAAAAAAATAAAATTTTTAACAAAAAATCACGCATAAATGTTGTAACGTAAATAAATTTACATAAAATCGTAATATATTATGAAATGTACAAAATTCGAAAAAAATATGTATATTCAGGAACGATATCCGGTAAAGAAACGTGATTTGGTACGCCAGTCTATAACATCACAGGTATGAACAAAATTCATCAACGTCTTCGTATAAGAAATGCATTTACTTTAACTATTTCGGGGAATGTTTTCTCAAGTATTACCTTCAATACCTGATACCTTTCTGTCTATTTCTATATATTTTCTAAATGCTGTGTGAACTTTATTTCTAATACTCGTACAGTTATACATAAAATGTATATTTCTTTAAATACTAATATTGGAATGCTTCATTGTCGCTACTAACCCTACTAATCCTGGAATGGTTAATTTAAGTAATACTAAAATTCAAAGAAGTTTTACATACATGGGCCTTAATAAATTATCATTGCATTTCGGGCTCATTTAAGGAGAGATTATTAACCTAGAAAGATGAAGTCTCGACTGACTAATTTATTAACTAATTGGAGAGCTAGGAGATGTATTTATGCTTAGAAAGCTTTACAGTAAAGCCTTTAATTCAAATAAAACTTAAAGTCAAAAGTGGTAATTTCAAAATAAATTTTTACTATAATAATTTCTACTCAAAAATCGAAGTGCCTAGAGGGGCTAGAGGTCGAAATGTGACGAAATATTATGTTTATTCAATTAAAATATCAGCCTCAGTGTTAAATTGTGAAAAATTAACAATTTTCATATAATTTGGCTGTTATTATTCAATATATGCCGTGTAAAGTTGTAACATAGCTTCTTGCGTATTTTGATGTTGAAAGATTGGACACTCAGAGAAAGTACATGATATTAGAAAAGATTTAGTTCCAACGCAAAATCGATGCCTTTGCGCAAGTACTCTCTTTGTCTATAATTTTTTCTTGCCAGCCAAACTGTGTAATATATGGCATATATTACTATATGGTATATATATATCTCTTTTTCACCTCACGAAGCATAGGACCTTCACAAATCTCTGCCAACGTGCATGATCAGTAGCGACCGTTTATAATTCTCCCCAACAATTCCTCACGATTCACAAACCCTCTATTCTAGTGATAGATGATTTAAGATATCCACGTTTTCTGCTTCTCTGAAGAGTTTCACTCCAAAGCTTGAGTGCTTTTGTTGCATTATCTTAGGTAACTCTCATTATAATGTTTACAACTTTTATATATATGAGAAGTAACACGCCCAGTGACGTACCATGTACATCAAAGTTATTTGTCTTCTCCTATCGAAAGAAAGTTTTGTGTTTTCTTTACCACACCAAAAAAAAAAAAAAAACATAAATAAAAATATGTCATTTTTTTTTGACTTTCAAAAACCTCTAGCGAAATGAGATACACTTCACGCCCTTTTTATACAAATCCGTTAACTTTTGATTTTCAGTACCTTCTTGCCTAGATCATTCATTTCAACTACTTGTGAAAAGTTTTGTTCCGCTAAATTTGCTAGCGCATTTAGTAGAATGTTTTCAAAATTATGCTTAGAGAGGAAGAAGTGCTGCTCCCCTTTAAAATATAAAAATAATATATTAATATACTTGATCTCACAAGCTACAATTGACCAATTTACCACATTTCATTCAATTATGCCGAGATTTTTCTTTCGTAATTGTAATATCCGCAGACACACGGACATGCTTGATGGACTCAAAAAGAGATGTTATGTGTTACAAACAGAGGCGCAAGTTAAAAGACTCTGTGTGTAGAGTATTAAAATAGTAAAACGTTAAGAGGAAAAATGTAAACTATAAGATATATCCGCCAGAACTAATATTATGCTGAGAAGCTAAGAGAACTATTAGCAATAAGCCAGCAAATACATGCGAGAGATATGAACTTTCGAGTGATGCATTCGATCCGACACAATGAACTAAATTATGGACTTAAGTCAAATGGATTTTAGTACAAAGGAGGATTTTGGCTAAAAGAAAATTGCTTAAATCGACTTAAGACAAATTAAGTTTCGGTCAGTTTTCCACTAGTAATGTTTGAAATATCACTGTTTTTTGAGCGATTTGTTATTGCTTATATAGGTCTTAATAATGCCTAAAATCGGTGAGGAAATTTTACGAAGAACCAATAAAAATTTGGCCTCTAATATACTCTATTTTTCATAAAGTTTTCGAAAATTCTAAATACTTATTTTTGTGTATTCTGTATGATGGTATAGCATATATATTGATTTTTTTATCTCAATTCACTATATAACAGTAAACAAAGTCATTTTTATGGATTTATTGTTATCAAAATTAAGTAATTTTGGCAATTCAAAAAATAAATCACACACAACATAGCGCCATTATACTTGTAAACATCAAGCTTCCATCATAAATGACATGGTCTAAATGTACCCAAAGAACTTCAATGGCATACAAACATACACACGTGCATACTTGCGAATGCACAAAGAAACTGTGATGAAATTGTAGTTAAGTGCACCATTTTTGGGGGCAACTTGCATTTAGTATTAATTACTAACAAGCAGTAAATTGCCATAATTGTTAACTTGTTTCCACCTCTCGTACATTTGTGTATAGTTGTTATTCTTTTTTGAATGTCTTATATAAGGTATATGGTGTGCTGATTTCATTGCAAGTACTTGTTGGATGGCATATCAACTTTTGTATGATTGCACTTACATATCTACTTACATATATCTGTATGAACATTATATTGTGCTGTCATTGTTTTTCTTTTATATTTTGTAATAAGTACAGGGTGTTTTTTTTAGAGGTTTGTTTTTCGAATAGAGATAAAACTGGCATTTTATGGTCAAATCTGGCAATTGTAATGTCATTTATGTTCAGTTTGGTTTGCCATTTTATCATGAACAGGTTGACAAAAGAACAACGCTTGCAAATCTTGCAAATTTATTTCGAAAATAATGGTTCAGTTCGCGAAGTTTACTCTATGTGATAATACGCATCTGCAGAGACGTCGAACAGTGCGCACCGAAGAAACAATTGCCGCTGTAGAGCAAAATGTTGAAGAGGACCCGAATGAATCGATTCACCACCGTGCACAGCAATTGGAGCTTTGTCCATCAACTTTATGGAAGATTTTGCGCAAAGATCTTGGCTTGCGACCTTACAAGATCCAGCTTGTGCAAGAATTAAAGCCGCGAGACCATGCAATGCGTCGTGATTTTGGTGTATGGGCCGAAAATGAGATTGATCTCGATGCTGATTTTCATCGCAAAATTTTGTTCAGTGATGAGGCTCATTTTTGGTTGAATGGCTACGTCAACAAGCAAAATTGCCACATTTGGAGTGAAGAGAATCCACATGAGACCCTTGAGACGCCATTACATCCACAAAAACTGACTGTTTGGTGTGCTCTATGGGCTGGTGGAGTCATTGGGCCATACTTCTTCCGAAATAATGCTGGAGAGTCAGTTACCGTTAATGGAGACCGGTATAGAGCCATGATAACCGACTATTTTGTTCCCGAATTGGATGGCATGAATGTGGATGAGTTGTGGTTCCAACAAGAAGGCGCTACATGCCACACAGCGCACGTCACAATCGATTTATTGAAGGAAACATTCGATGAGCGCATAATTTCGCGGAATGGACCTGTCAATTGGCCACCAAGATCGTGTGATTTGACACCATTGGATTATTTTCTTTGGGGATATGTGAAGTCGCTCGTCTACGCCAACAAACCAGAAACGTTAGGGGACATGGAAGCCAACATTCGTGGCGTTATTGCCGACATACGGCCCCATATGCTCGAAAAAGTGGTTCAAAATTGGACCTGTAGAATTGGCTTTATTCGAGCCAGCCGCGGCGGCCACATGCCCGAAATCATATTTAAACGTTAATGGCATAAAATTATCCTTCCAATAAAGCCAAAACGATTTTCTTGTGTTTTATTTCAATTTGAAGCTCTATACCTCTAAAAAAAACACCCTTTATGACGAACTGAAAAGGTGCATTCGAGCAAGGTTGCAGAACTTATTTTTGAGCATTTGAATAACTAAAGTTATGGTCTTTTTGGTATTTAACAAAATTAAATTTTTATTAAAACAAAAAAAAAAATTGCATGTAAAAATTATTATCTACATTACAACATTTATGTACCCTGGAATATACTGCCATAACACTTTTTTCGTCCATGAAACTATGCATATATGCACACATACATACATAAACATTACAACGTATATTGTGCATATCATTTATAATTTTTTTCGGTAGGTGTTATAATATTTTGGCGTAGTATTTATTTTTAGGCTACACGCTATGTTTGTCAAGAAAAATTTTAACAAAAAATTAAACTTTCAACTAATTTAATTATGTATTTGAAAAGGATTCTCAAGTCGAGGCTGAAGTTGCCGTGACCACGCCCAAAAATCAACGTAAACGTAAGACCACACACAGTGATCCAACACATGGCAGCTTCTTTTTACGTGTCGGTGCCATAGGTAAGCTATAGTGTTGTGAATTTTGAAATGTTTTGAAATGCGATTTCTAGCAATTTCTGAAAATAATTTTTTAAATATTTTTTGGTTCAAAATTGTCTGTAGGGCACAAACCTTGTCGGAAATGAACAAGTTTTGATTAAATAAAAGTTAAAAATTCAGACTCAGACGATTTGTTTATTTTCGACGAGCATTAAAAATACGATATATTTACAATTTTTGTATCTTCGTGGGGCCGAAATATATCGGTTCATGTTGATAACTCAGAAATCTATTAATATAAAACCAAATTCAATTTCAATATATCGTAAAAATATTTTGGTTTTTTTTTAGCTTTTGGCTTAGGCGCTATGATCTATATTGGCCTCGAGTTTGGTTCATTTTTCGAGATACCATTCGATTCACCATGTCATCATATATTGGTTGGTGTCAATCCATTATTGCAGATGATTTTCACTTTCATGCAGATGTATTTCATATTCATGAACGCAAGAGTAAGTAAAAAAAATTCAATATACAAATGTTTATGTGATATTATGGGGCTTAGCTAATGGCACTAATATCAAACAATTGGTTTTGGTTTTAAATAGACAAGATAGGTTAAAAACGTCACATTTGAGTCACCTTTCACAAATGTGAATGAAGTACTAGCTAACTGAAATACAGTTTCTGACTCAGAAGTCAGCCTCTTCATTACAGAGAAGTTGGAATTGCTCATTTCCAAAAATGAGGAACTATTCAAAACTCATCATAGTCGGTGATAAGTCTTATTATGTCAATTGGTGCAGTAAAAATACTAAAAGCAAAAATGCCAAAACTCCCCCTTAGAATCATCGAGGGTGCTCTGGTGATATTCAAAATATTTTTTGATTTTTCAAGACAACACTCTCTTATGAGTCAGAAATGTTATTAATCATGTCGAAAATAAGTTTTTAAACTTCTTCATTTGGTCATTTTGGTAAAAATTACTCCCATAAATAAACCAATTCGGTGTACAAATGTTTTATTTTGGAAATCGAGCTCCAGATAATTCGTGCTTAACTTGCCATTACTAAAATTTTTGGTATACGCTAAGAAATTGTAGATTTTTTGATCAGTGATATTTGGTAGTAATGTTCAAGATATATAGTATGTAGCTTTAAGTCAAGCCCTATAAATACTTTCAAATTTGTGTATGTATATGTTTAAATAGATTTTAAATTATTTTTTAAGATTAGCTTAAGTTTTGTAAATAAGTTAGAAGTAGAAGAAGCTGAGAAGCAGCCATTAAGTTAAAAGCTGTTGTAATAATCCACTTGATCGAAACGCTAATTGGCGCTCATTTCATCTTTTATTTTTGCATCATAAGTCTATTTTATGTTTAAAATCCTTTCTTTTTGCTCTCAAAGTATTATGTGGGCTGTCCGAAAAGTATTTGAACTGGAGCTGTAGCTTGAAGCATACAAAAGCATACAGTCGCATACAAAAGCATACAATGTTTGAAAAGGTTCTTGTTTCACAGTATAATGCCTAGAACAGTACAAGATCCAATACTTTTTGAATAGACCTTCGTAATATTTTCTTATACCTTTCATATTTTAATTAATCATCATCACATAAGAACATCAATTCCAAATTTTCCAAGTAGTTTTTTAATAAAAGTTTGTGTACATAATCCCTTCTTAATGCAGACTAGGCCTCCATTTCAGGTACGGTATTGTTAAGGCTTCTGAAATATGGAAGGAAATGCAAAAAAAGGGACAGCTTTAGACAGCTATTGAATATATTGCTGTCATTTTCAAAATATTAAAATGACATTAGCAGTTCAACGCATATCATTCCATATCCTTTAGTTCATTTTTAATAATTAGCTCGTTAATATACCACAAAAAACTTCAGCTCGTCAGAAAACTACAGGCATTTTTTGTTGTTTTTGTTCTCTTTCTCCTTTGCTTTTTTTCTTTCTTTCTTTCATTACAGCTAAATATCCACCGATTTAAAGTCATCGCCCGTTTTGGTCTGATGCACGTTGTCGCCACCAATATTTGCGTTTGGATACGCACCTTAGTTAAGGAATCACTACTTGAAATCACCATATATCATCAACGTCGCGATCCCGATCCTGACGCATCGGTCTTCTCGGAATCCATACGCCGTCATGCCTTGCGTCACGCTGGCACCGTTTTGCGCACACATGCTGGACCCAATGAAGAGTTTGAGGTGCTGGATGGCGAAGATGTGCTGCCCTCAAATGCTTATAAAACCGATAACGTTCTCTCGAAGCTTGTGCGCAAGACTGTGGATGGCATCTCCAAGTCTTTCGGTATGGGTTCCTCAAACAGCAATGATTTGGCCACTACACTGCTGGCTAGCACCACCACAACAACGACCACAAGCACAACACGCGCGCCCTACACGACGACCAGCTATCCATGGGCCAGCACGACTATGGCACGTAAATTAAAGAAATTCATCTCGAGTACCACGGCAGCTACTACCACAACCTTGGCCAGTTCAACCACTACCACCACTAGCACATCTACAACCACTGAATCGCCCTTCAATAACTTTAATAACTTCCAACGCTCATTTTCCACTCCAGCCTCTCCAGTGGCTGATGATTTTTGGAATAGGGGCTCAGCTGCTGTAGCAAGTGCTGTTGATAAGTTACCAAGCATTCCCAGTGCACCAAGCACTTCTCAATCATTTGGCTCTGGAATCGCTTCACTATTTTCGGGCTTTAGCTCAGCAACGCCAACAACCACCACATCGACCACCGAGAGTCCAATCAATATAATGAATAATATCTTTGGTGCTGGTATGGAAAATAACTTCCAAACATTTTCTGGTATTTCACATCCAGAGTCATCTGCCGTGGTAACTCTTGAGAATCTCGAGAGTTTAGATAACATCTATCCGGCTGCATTGTCTTCAAACATTGGTACCTTGAATTCTACGGCATGTGGACGTGTTGATATTATGGGCACCATTGTACGTGATTCGGCTCCCTATTTGTATCCATTTATTATTGAATACTCGCTAATTGGTGCCGTTGTGCTATATGTGATGTGGAAGCACATTGGTCGCTATCCGGGACGCATGAATGATGAAGACTTGGAACATCGCTTAGAGGTAATGTTGTCGAGGCGTGCCGTGGCCATGGCTCAGCAGGCGCGTTCGGGACGTGTTGATTGTGTTGGTTCATCAAAGGGTCTCTTCTTCGGACTGCTTTTGTTGGTGGGTGCTTTGATCTGTCTGATACTGTTCTTTGTTTTGGTGCGTCATCAGCAGTTCTCATTGCTGGCAATTTATTTGGCCGATGCTAGTCACTGTATATTGATGGCGTTCGCAATATTGGCAATTATCATAGGATTCATAAGGTGAGTTGATGGACAGAAATTTTAATTGAAAAGACTAATTGATCATTCACAATTCTTATTTTTCCAATTCGCTCCTTCAGGGTCAGAAATCTGAAATTCCGTTGCGAGGAGCAATCAAACCTCAATGACATCTTGTTGCGCATCTCCGCTTTCGGCTTGTTCACCTACTCCGTATTCTGCGTTATTTCTGGTAGCCTTAAGGCTCTCGAAAGCGAACCCAATCTCTTGGTCATGACAACTGGCGCCGTTGCTGTACTTCAAGTCATCTTGCAGTTGCTCTTCATCGCTGATGTTTCTCGTCGTCGCGTACACTTGCCCGAACATGATCGCAGCAAGCCTGGTCGTCAAATTGTTACATTCCTGCTGATCTGCAATGTTGCCATGTTTGCTGTCTACACATTCGAAGCTCAAAAAGTATTCGCCAATCCTGTAAGTAGATATGTACGTGAGCGATATATGAAGATATGTATAATCCAAAGAAATTTCAGCAAGAATTTGTTATCGAAATTTTCAAAATTTTTGGCAAAAATCTTTAAAACTAAGTATTCCGTTTAATGTGTTCTCGAATGGTTTTTTAAGTGTTGTCAAATTGAGTCAATTGCATGGATTTGCTTATATTTTATCCTTTCTGGCATTTATATATGAAAATCTAAATTCAATATTCAATATACACAAATGGTTCGTAATATCAAGTATCCGACTGAAATAAGTCGAAATATATATACCATATATAATAAAATTTATGTATCCATCAAACATTTTTAAAGTAAAGCTCAAATTTGTGTTGATTCTTTTGATAATTTTTGCCTACACCCGATCCTAATTTCTTAGTAGTATCATAAATACACAAATTATTTTGATATTAAAAAGTCTCCATGTAAATGCAAGTATGAATGAGCCTCTTAAGGAAAAATGTAAGTCTTTACTATTTGCTCAAAATGCATTCCTTTCATATCCATTCATACACACGTTATCTTATTTGTTTTAAGCAACTCTCCTTTTATTTGGATAATATCCGAAACTCATTGTTTTGTATCATCTAAAACCACTCTATCACTCAATCCATCTTTCCATCCACTACTCATTTCGGAAAGTAATATGATGATCAAAACGTGAGCAGCATTTAAGTAATTTTAAAACTATGAAAGGTGGGTCAAATTTTGTCATACGGAGATGTTTTTGACATGAAATCGATGTGTTTTCATCGCCTCTACAACATTGGTTTGAATATATTTTTTTAATTCTGGCTTACTTTCGGAGTTATTGAGGAACATTTTTTCTATCGGCCTCTCACAATCAGGCACATCACAATTCTGGCGACTGACACCATGAAATCCTCTCGTACCTTAAAGATTTTTTGAGTGAAATTTTAAGTGAGATCAAGTTTATCCGGCTAGTATGCCGGTCTATCTTTATTTAACGGCCTTTGGAATGAGAAAATCAGGAATCACTGCTCTATAAAAAAAAAAAAAATTAATTCTTAGATGAAACTTGTGCTGCAGTCCCGCTGGCTCTTAAAATTTTATACAATCTGTACAAGGTCTTGTTCTTGTAAGATATTGGGTTGGATATGTCATAAGGCTTTTGAAAATCTTTATAAGTGCTTAGATGATCAGGTTCTCATATGTTCGTATAGGGTCTACCCCTTTAAAGCGAAAATAACTTTAACCACACCTTCACCTGATCTGGCTAGCTTGCATTGTGCTAGATTTGGCTAAGCTATTCAAGGCTGCATATGTTTAAATAGGGCTATCCATAAAAGTACATAAATGGGGATATCCAGCTCCGGTTCTTACGAGAATCATCCAGGTTTGTTTGGAAAACTGATTAGGACTGATCAAAATTTCATACGGCTTTCTTTCCAATACCTGATCCGGAATTCCTTAATAAACTTTAAGATACTGATATGATTCGTATATCGCTGTTCTTAAAACGGTCCACCATTTCCAGCCAGATCCTGAACTGAGTATAGTAGGGCTAGGTGCTAAAAGTTTTCGAGATATTTGAACTCTGGCAAACAATTTTGGTTTTCGGTTCTTGACACAATTTTTTACAGAATAATTTTAAATGCATGATAATTAATGATTTAGTATTACAAAACCATACAAGCCAAGTGACGAGAGTCTGATTTGAATTTAAATTTCTCAAAATATGAAATTTTCGTAGTATTCAGTAAGTCTTTCCGATTGCAATGTTGTTTTATTGTTTTTTTTTTTATCAAAAATATAAAAGACAAATTCTTAAATATTTCAATAAAAACGGACGCTAAAGGTGAGCTATATGTAAATTTTTCGTCGAAGAGCATACATTTTAGTTGGCACAGTTTTCAAATTCAAAATTTATTTAATTTATTTTCATATCTTCATATTAATGTTGTGACTGCCTGTAAAGTAGTTGATTTTTAAATGCTTCCCCCTGCCACTTCTTGTTCAAGACAAACAAATAATTCTATTATTTTCTACCATTCACTCCACATTCACACAAAAGGTTCAACTTGAATTCTATGGCTTCGTACCATGGACAATAATACAACGTGTCACACTGCCGCTCTGCATTTTCCATCGCTTCCATAGCGCTGTAACACTAGCTGAAATCTGGAAGACAACGTATAAGGCACGTTTGGAGTAAGTGCTCAACACCAACAACAGGGTACAGTACACATGGCAACAGCAACATCAACAGCAGTAGCAGCAACAGCGGTGGCAGCACTAGCCATAGTAGTAGCAGCAAACAGCAAATAAAAAAGCACCAAAAACATTTTATGCAAAGTTAATTAATTTAAGCAAAAGATGAGATGATGACGATGATATTGATGAAAAAATTAACTTTAAGTTCAAGCAGAGTAAAATCCACGAATCCTTAAGGACCATGGTTGAAGAAAGCAAAGTATAGCAGATGCAGTTAATTGAAAGAAAGGCATTTTAAGCAACAGAAAAAAATAATAAAAAGAAATTAAAAAAAAAACAAAATATACCAAGTTGTAAGAAAAAGCAGTGAGCAAATTTAATGCGAAATCAAACAAAACAAATAAATGTGTATTTAAGCCTAAGATTTAATTATTTATATGAATGAATTATTAATTATATTTAAGCTAAGTATATAATTGTATTTAAGCAAAATCAAAAAAAAAAAAAAACAAAAAAGTTTGCGAAATTTGTTGCAATTGATATTTTGTTTTTATTTTTGTTTGTATTAACGCATATACATAATTTGGTTTTGTTTTTTGATTTGATTTTATATTTTTGTTATTAATTTAAATATTTTATTATAAAAGTTATTTTATTTTCTCATTAACAAAGCGTTACAGCAATACTGTCATTATATTAATTGTTTGAAGTTGTTTCGAGAAAAACGGCAACATTTATTAACTAAGTCATTAGATTTAGCATATTCTTTATACAATACATATAAACTTTGCTAAAAACGTTTATGATATTCAAATGTAAAATAAATAAAATCAAGCGTTCAATAGTACTTAAATTAAATGATATAATTTTCATTTCGATTTGTATGATATTTACTTATTCTATGCGTATATAGGATGGAGTGAATATATATATATATTTTTTTTTGAGTTTGAAAAATACTATTTATGAAATAAAACCCATGTGTAAGACAACATAAAAAAAAATTTGTATATGCAACTCTCGAGTGCCCAAAGATCTAATGAAATGAAAAACAATTTTCAGTAAAAAACCTAGTCTTTTTACCACTATTTATAGCAACGAAAAGCTACCAATTAAAGAATTATGTTTTCGAGTTATGCTGGTTTCAAAAACAAAACTTTTGAATAATATAAGTTTTCTGTAATTGCCTGTTGAAGAGCATACAAAAAGCCTTATAACTCGAAAACATTAAAATGTAGATAGTGAGTTTTTGTTCTACATAGACGATATGTTTTATATGGAAACTTTGGTGGTTTTTTTTTCAACCCAAAGATATTAAAAATCAATACAATTTATTATTCCGGTTTTGATACATAATTGATATGCAAAAGAATTGGTTCTTATTTTATTTAAAATATAATTTACATTTATCACATAGAATTATTCAAAATCTAAAAAATACATGTTTTCTCACTCCATCCCAATGTGCAGAGTTCTCTGAAGGGGAAACGCAATATTTTAGTGCAGCTTAAACTTTCAAAGTGAATAGTGTAACGTGCTTTTCTGCAAGAGCGAAACTAATCATTTTAGTTTGACCAATGTGTACTAGTTGTAGACAAATTTTCATGTTCATACATTAACTAATAGACTGACAAATGGTCAAATGTAGAAGTATGGCAATTTTAATTACCTAACTAAAGCTCGAAGGTCGACAAAAAGTCATTGATTACCACATGATCTTTTGAACATTGGCTTAACTACAAGTCTTTTCTGACTGAGTTGATATCTTAAAAAAACTAAAAGAGTCATACAAAAACATAAAAAGTAGACCGTTTTATGCATTGACATCAGAATTTAGATTTATTGTGCTGAAGTTTTGTACGCCATTTTACTTTAAATGTAGTAGCCATCGCATTTATACAGGGTCAGTTGCTGCTTTGAGATTCGAGGATTCATGCTTTATAGCAACAGAGCATTTACATAATAAAAGTTTCAACACCTATGCTGCAAAATCTTCAAACACCTTCAAACGGTGAGTTAACTTTCGTTAATCTAAGCAAGAAAACTTCCTTCGAATTTTCTTTGAAAGCTTAAGCTCAATGTGCACACAACCAAACACCTCAACTTTCATTCATATCCTTTCATTGTAATTTTTGATTTCAATCCTTAGAACTATTCAATTCGTATAGCAGCTTTTTATGGTAAGTATGATTAGAGTTTCTCAATTTAACTTAAAAACACAGAAAAAAAAAGTTTATACCAAAATGTTTACACTTTTAAAAATAAAAAAAAATAAAAAAAGTTTTACTTTACATTAAGTAATATGTACTGCATAGTTTTTTTTTCCAATAGCAATTATGTAAGCAAACTTAATATAGACCTTAATGATTACACTTAAAACGAAAAAATTCATATAAACATGTTATTAATTAACAATTGTCAGATATATACATACATATATATGCTTAATTAAATAAATAAAAACTAAATATTAACATCAACAATAAATGATAATGAAAGAAAAATATAAAATACGTGTATTAACTGAAAAATTTCTGCTAAGAAATGTTAAAAATTTTACTATTAAACATTTGACAAATTTATAAAATGACAAAATATAAAAAGTATTATAATAAACTAAATACACCAACATTAATATGACTTACAGCAGGATCATACCAACCATGCAAAAAAAAAGGATTGTTTTGTTTTCGTAGTTTAGCATTCACTCTCATACATTCTCATACACTATCAATCTCCAAATCTGTCTGTATAGGTGTTAGTTTTTAATACATATACGATAAATATGTGTCTGTTATAAATTAAAAACAAAAAAAAAAAACAAACAAATTTATTATGAAATGCTTTAAATTGATAAAAGTCAACAACAATTTATGTATGACGTAGATATTGGTTTTTACAAAACTTTTTTGTCGTGCGTACATTTATGAATAACACTAAGAGTTTTTTTACAATTTTTACATCTGCCAAACATTCGATATCTCATTGATATAGTAAGTATGTAGTATCACCATAGTAATATATCAATATGACATTTATAAAAATTCTGCATAGGAATTTTTATTTTGTAAAAATTGTTTGGTTTTTCATTACTCATTTCAAGAAATTGACGAATGTAAATTGTATGTAGAGACGCTTTATCGAGTTTCATGTTATGAGAGGTGTTGAATAGAATTAAAAAAACTCTAAGCAATGTTATCAAAGAGGAATCGAAAAGTGGGAGTGCGCCATCACTGAAGTCATAAGAAACAAATGAACTTATAATTTTTGAGCTTGCGTTGAATATTTAACGCTATCAAATATCTAACGTATGATAAAGAATGCAAACAAGTTTTTGAGGATAATAATTCGAAAAATGATAACTATCAGCATAAAGTCACTACCTTTAGCTTAGCCTTTACGGTCTCATTCCCTATCTGAAATACAACAAAGCCCTATTTAAGGAAATTCAAATTCGCCGTTAGCACCACCGCTGGAAACAGCATGGTGCTCTCTCTTCTCTGACACGAATAAAATTACTCCAAAATTCGTACTCACTCTCGAAACATACTGTGTCTTTCGAATTAACTCTTACAAAGTTACAACCTTGTGAAAGCGATACCTTTTGTAGTCACTCAATATAAGCCCAGACGCTTACTGTTTAAGATCCAGCCACATAGCTGCCTGATGTGCGTCAGACACTGAGCAAGAAAACGCACAGTTTTCTTGAACTCACTGGAATCCCGTCTCCTTGCAAAGAGAGAGAGAGAGAGACCATGCGGCAACATTAGATGATGAATTACACAAACTAAAAATTTTAACTGAGGTTGTTATGGACTAAAAGGACTTATGATATTCACTGTATAATGTGGTAAAAAAAGATGTTTCGATATACATGAAAGATGATTTTTTTGGAGTGTTCAAACTTTGAACACAAATAAATCAACAACCAATTGAAATATCTCGAAACATCTTAATTCATATGAAAGTACATTGATGGGCATTGACATGAAAACCATTTTGAGCATATGCCTACTGTGGCTACATCTAATAAAGGAAATTCTGTCAGTCGAATTTCAGATCAATTTTTCAACCAATTGGTGTCCTACGTCTGCAATTGCCCGAGTTAGATGATATGAACAAATTTATGGAATACATGCAGAAGCCCAGGATCGTCATGCCTGAAGCTGAGGTTGAATTTGCAATAGTAGTATTAAACTATTTTTATCATAAACTATTTTTGATGTAGGACAAAAGTTCCTCATGCAGTCTTTCTATCTTGTGTAATTATGGTTTCAATAATCAGTTCGTGAGATACGACCACTTTATGTGGACAAAAAGGATTGTATACTATTTACTCGAAAAGTAAGGCGTAAATGTGAAACCTTATTTGGTTTAAAGACTTTGAGAAATCAATAACAAATTTCTAATATTGGGTGATTTAGATATTCCGTCATTATTGGCACAAAAAAAGAAAGTTGTGTTTGTTGGAAACTTTAAAACGTTGAAAATATGTCGAGGCAGAAGCAAAAGAAAAACGAATGGCCAGGATACCCGTAAGACGCTATATGCTCTCAATGTTAGTTTTTATTGGAAGGTTGCTTTGATTTGTTTGATTGAACTAAGTAGGTGGGTAACAACTGTGATTTCTTGGTTGGTTTGGATGCAGTGTTCGTATCCCTTGTAGTGAGATAATCAAGAATTTTGGGGCGCATAGTCTTGAGTAATATATAAACAATATATGCAATATTTTCGCTCTTAATAAAATAATTTTGTTAATTTTTTATATATATATCAGCTAATTGCTATAATTGTCAATTGACAAATCTTTCAATTCCCAAAGAAAATTCATAAAAAGTCTCCACATACAATTGAACTCATTCAACAATGAGTAGTTATCGATAAAATCATGAACTGTGCACCTGATGTGAAAAAGGGGAAAAACCAAAAACAAACTCATTTCGATATAAAGCAAATTTCAAACAAAATATATGAAAGGATCACAAATTATGAGCTCATGTATTACTATTTCAAAAAAAGGACATTTGACTATTAAAGCAGCTGCTTCTAGAAACGATGGTCAAACTGCGGAGTAAATCAAAAATTCAGCAACATAATTTTTTTGTTTTGGGAAACTTTAGGAATTGCGAGGATAAATAAAACTAAAAATCCCTTCATTGACAATTTTTTGTTTATTTTTAAAGTGGGAATTAATGCATTTTAATTAAAAAAAGAAACATTTCTTAATGAACTTCTCCGTGCTATGATAAAAATCCTCTTTACGACAGAGTTTGCGGGTATTTAAAAAATTGATACGGTGCAAATTTTTAAGATGTTCAAAATTTATTTGCAAAATGCATTTTTTAAAATCATTCAAAAATTTCCAAAACAGTGATTTAATCAAAATCCAACACATAAGCATCACGTGACAAACAAAGAGTTAAAAAATGAAATAAAAAGGCATTTATTAGAACAACAAAATATGAAAACTGTGATGATAAAAAAAAAGTTCTTTTCTTAGATTTGTTATAGAAAACGAAATTTTGTTGCAATAAAAAAAAACAATTTTTTATAAAACGCAAAATAAAAACTAAAAAATTAAAATCTTTAAAAAATTAAATAAAAGATAAAGTAAAATTTTTTAAGTGTCCATTTTTAATATTTGTAGTGAAATTTGAAAAAAAAAACATTAATACAAAATTCTGAAAATTTAATATATTCAATAAAAATGACACTTAAGTTGTAGACTTGAATTATGCATATATATAAATAAAGTGCAAAATAAGAATATTGTGCTTTAAAAAAGGATATACCCGTAACAAGTACATGATGCACACACTACTGGTTCAAGGATAATGTAGCGAAATATCTAAAAGAACAATTTTGCGTAGTCAAAAAAACTCAAGAAAAAACAATGATTGAAAATAATTTATACTTAACCCACCAAAATCAAGTATTACCAATATATACATACATGAAACAATTTTGAAATGATAAAATAAATCTCAAAAAAAAAATTGAGCAAAACTCATAAGGATTTTTTAATTAAATCATCTCTTGATCATTTTGATTACATTGGAAACACAACGATCATAATTCACACTTTTGCATCATCATAGCTATATATCGCTCATAGTGCTACCAAAAACACTGGGTATTTTCAAGCAGAAAATGAGTTACCATAAAATCTTAAACAAAATCATTTGTTAAAATCAAGGACAAAACTTACACTTTTGAAAATCTTTAAAAAAAAATTAAGGTCATGTGCTGTTTTTCTCAAAAATATCTTTCTTTCATTTTATGCCGTCGTACCTTCAGGTCTATGCTATATACGTACTATACACAAAATATGATTTCAGCTTTTGAAATTTTTAATTTATTTGTTTGCAGCTAAAAAATGTTTTAATTATAGTAAGCTTCCATTTCGAACTTCAATCCTTTTCAGCGAAATGAACGGAAGGTTTTCTCTTTCTACAAAAGTCACAAAAATGTTTTCTAATGAGAATACAAAACATAAGCCATTCATTTAAAATTGATGAGCAACAAAATGGAGCGCTATGCTCAACAAGTTGGTTCAAATACACACTGGGCCGAAATGCTAAAGATATATTCCGACCCAAAATATATTTGCCTTTACATTGATTTTCTAGCATGGCTGCTGGATATTAGGCTGTATGCAGAGACATTTATATGCCAAATACTTTTATATCATAATATCCGATAGAAATGTTTTTAATTGTCGAACATTCTTAACGTTGTCACAACTCTGTGTAGGGTAAAGGCAGGGCCAACAAGTGATCGGGATTGACCCGGCCTGAGCGGGAATTTCATTGCAAAGCCAGTGGCATAGAAACTCAAAAAGTTCTAATAAAGCCGGTAGTTCTATGATTTTCGTGAAATGAACTTTGAACTAAAGACTTTTCTTTATCCACGAAAACGGAAGGTCATCCTGTTTATCCCATAAAAATATGAAATTTTTATCATTTGCCGTACAATAATATTTTTTTGAGAAGGCCGAGAATTGCTTATGTACGACTTGGTAACACTGGGTGTAGGCTATAGTTGGTCAACCTGCCCGTCAAGGTTCTTTAGGTTTTAATATTAAGTCATATATTGGTTCCATAAAACTAAACTCAATTTCAATAATTTTAAGTTTGTTGAGTTGAGAGTTCCATGTCGATATCGAAAGCCCCAAAAGAGTCAATACTGCATTTGCAAGTGACTTGCAGTGCTGAGGGAGCATGGTTTTATATGAAAAGCTTCTCCAAAGCGTAAGTTGCTGCTGAAAAATGTTTCCAAAATAATTGTGCTATGTTAAAGAGTATAACTGAATTATATATATATATTTTCAAGAAAGAGTTTTTAATTTATACTTTTTGAGCTTTAAACTTTTTGAGAACAACAGCGACAGCCTTTGATTCTTTAAAAAAAATGATATTTACCAAAATTCCACACACTGCCGTTTACATATAAATAAAAAATATCAAAAAAATAAACAGAAAACAATTTTTTATAAACAAGAAATGCATGATGAAAAAAAATCATATAATATGTAGTAAAACAGTATACACGTTTATAATATACAAAAACAATATGAAAAATTCAAAAATAGAACATTCAAAGACAGAGCCTGCAACATCGTGCCACATAAAAATTCACACGGTATTCTCAAAATGTTGCAACCGAACGTACGGTTTTATATATGTAAAAACACCTAAAACTCAGTAAAAAAAAACTTAAAAAACTAAAAATTTTGACTTAAAAAACCTTTTGTATTTTTCTGTATATGTTAAAATTAAGTTATATTATAAATAATTAATAAATATATATTAAAAATAAAATTAAATTATAAAATTTATATGAAAGTTAATAAAATAGAAAGAAATAATTACATAAAGAAAAACTAACTTCAAGCCGATTCTGTATTTATAATTGACAAAATTTTAAATGTATTAAGAGTTTTAAATCAGAAAATAAAACTATGATATAACTGATAAATCTAGCAAATGCTAAACAGATGAAAGTTAAAACCAAAGTAAATGAAACATTTATAAAACATATTTAAAATCTCAAAACCCAATGAAAATACCATATTCTATTAATCTATTATATGAAAAACAAAAGAAAAACAAAAAAAAAAAAAAAACAAAGTCAAGTAAGTAAAAAACCTAAATAAACAGTTTATTTAGAAATTCATACAATTAATGACGATGTAAAATGTTAGCGAATATCTATAAAATAGTTCAACATACTCTAATTATAATGAAAAACCATTCTTCACAAACAAAAAGAAAGAGAGAGAAACAAAAAAAAAAAAATGTTAAAAATACATGAGAACATCAACAGCATACATAGAACATACAAATCGAAGGTAATTTTAATTCAAATAAAGTGAAAAATAAATAAAACTTAAAATAATAACAACTGTCTTTGTTTTATTTGTCTCTTTGTCTCCCACACTCGAGAAACATTGGATGTTATTGTTGACAAAGAGGATAATATAAATGATACATAAATATTTTAATTATATAAATATATTTAACCTCTTTGACAGTTAGATCCAAACAGTTTTAATTTTGATATTACAAACACAAATATCCACGTGAGAGGAACCTGAATTAGCTTATCAAATTGTTATCACATGCTCATGCACCAGGGATGCCAAGTTTTTGTTTACAATTCTTTGGCCCGTAATGATAGTCGCAAAACTAAGAGCGCTCTAGGTTAAAACCTAGTTTTTACCTAAAATATTGTAGAACATACAGAGTGAGACCATAAAAAAAAGAAAAACTTGCATTAAATTATGAGAAAGTTTTTAAAAATACTCAGATTACTCTGCGTTATTGACACAAAACATTGTAGATACAGTGAACAAATACAGTAATAAGAAGCTGTGCCAACTCTTACTTTTGTAGCTTAACTATAAAAAAAAATTAGATTCGATTGAAAGTTTTCGATTGAGCACTCTGAGTCAAAGTCTCATGATATATAGGAAGGTATCAGTCATGACTTTATAATATCCAGTTTCATACCAGAATGGTTCTCATACCCTAAGTGATCGAATGGATCTGCATTTGGTCCATTTTAGCAATTCCAAAATATTGCTTTCATAAGTTAGGAAGTTAAATATTTTTATCAATAAGAAGAAGATTATTTCAAAAAATAACAGAAAAACAATGCAGAAATCTCTTAACGATTGCGGCCATGCGACTTGCACAGTTGAAAGACCACTGCTAAAAATGAAATTGCAAAACATTTTGGAAGCGCTGATATATAGATTTGAATATAGCCAAAACGGATGCCCTACTTACGCAGCAACTGCAATGCATTTTAGCAACTATTAATTCACTCACGTCACTTAAGGATTTTTAATAAATTATCTTCTATAAATAAAGCAAACATTAAAAAAATAAATTTAGTTATTGAATTTATTGTGATCAGTTAAAAGAAAAAAACTAAATGGCATCACCGTTTGTAATGACAACTAACGAGTTGTAAAGTAACGAGTAACGAGACATTTTTGTAAGTGTCTCCGCTTTTGCATGAGCAGAATTGCTATTCACCGTTAGATGGTACGTGCAAAAAATTATATAATTCTTTGGTACGTGTATCGCCATAGTTTAATTAAACACAGCTAAAGTGACGCAGTAAAAGATAGCAGTTCACATAAGCCAGGTGTGGCCAACCCACGGCCCGTAACGTGTCCGGAATTATCTGTAAACTTAAAATTCTTAAGAATATGTGTTGTTATATTTAATACTGAACACACTGTATTTATAGTTTTTGCTACAAAACGGCATATAAAGAAGGATCGGTCTGTCTGCTGGCTTTACTGGTGAACACCGGCTCTAAATTAACTGCTAGCGCTATATATGGATAACTGCATTTTTTCACAAGTAGGATTTAAAATTAAAACGATTTAACTTTCGGAAGTCATCTAACTCAGTTTTAGGTCCTTGGCTGCGAAAATCTACCATACATAGAATTTTTTAAAATGAACAGTTTATTAAAAAAGTAGGCAATTCCTCCGATATTTTTGAAATGATGCCAACCTTCCTTAATGGAATTAATTTAAGTGCTTTTTGATATACCGCTAAAATATTCCTCGAACTTAGTGAATTGATTGTCGCCTGAGTTTTTGTGCATATTTTATTTAGAAGTGTTACCAATTTTTAACTGATCTGCAATAGAAAAATTTATACCCTAACATATTTTGGGTGCAAAAGTGTGCTGGAAATGTGCTGAATGTGTTTTGAATGTACTAGAGGTCAGTCAGTTGTACTTGGGTTCTTGCCAATTCGATTACCAGATTTACATATGTGAATGAAAATTGCATTGGTGAATTCATGCATGCAGAATTTGTTATTGACCATTGTGGTTTCTAAGTAAAAATTTATGTAAATGAGTTACAAGTTGATGCTTAGCTAATAGCGAATTCGGACAGACTAACATTTTAATTAACTTTTTACATAGACATTTTGATTGAATTTTTTTTCTGCGCTGTTTCAGCGAAAGTTATTAAATTGAAAACTGGTCATTGATTAAAAAAAAGAAACAAACCAAAGCGTTGCTTTCAACATTTATTTTTGTGTGTTTAACTAATGAGTTGTAATAATCTTTAATTAATGTCAATAAACAAATATTTATTACAAAAATAAGTATGAACTAGTAACAAAGCTGTACAAGAGTGAATACTGCAAAAGAAATTTATTTTGAATGAAATTTATAGAGCAATCTTTACTTTTGAACATAATTGTTTTTTGGCATTCTCCAAAAATCATTTTCAGGCACTCCGCAATTGTGCTAATTAGTTTCTAATTCCTTGTTTTCTGAATTAAGCTTACGGGTATGTGATGATTGGAGAAAATCCAGCAAATTATCGAAAATTCCTATATAGAGTTTTCGAAAAAAGTTTTTTTGAAGAAAATCTTGATATAAAGCTGTCAGCTAAATTTGTTGAAAATGCAGGAAAAAGTTTTTATCACTTTTTAAGCAGTCGAGTTTTTCTTTTTTTGAAATCCGTGTGGCTTATGAAAAAATGACCGATAATGGAAATATTAAAAGTCAAAGTTCTAAGGAACCAAAATCAATTAGGCTCATATAAAATTTTCGACCCTTCATATTTCTAAGTCTGTTAGAGTCAGAGTTGCGTCCATATAAGTAGTGTATAGAGAAGTGTTATATGCTAGAATATACAAAATCTCAAAAAATTTATGTAAATTAATAAAATCGAGAAAGATATTTTAGGAATATATGTTTGATATGAAAATAATGTATATTTTTGATATATTATATTTTTTTTTGAAAGTCCTACGATTTGGATTTTTCAAGATTTTTTTCAAATATTTTTTTTTTGAGATTTTTCTTTACAAAATTTTGCTAGTTCGAGATTTAGTAATTCGAAATTATGTAAAACTACAAATAAGTCTATTTGGACGAAAAATTTAATAAAACAAAAAAGATGTACAGTGAAAGCTCGTTAATCCGAAGGCGTGTAATACGAATTATCCAGTAATCTGAATTGAATTTATGACGCGTTACATACTCTATACTCCGCATTGATTGCAACTCTGTAATCCGAATCTTTATTTTATTTTTATTCTTTTGCTTTTTATTGCTGTGTCTAGGTTTGCAAAACTTTTTTGACAAAAGCAAGAATGAAATATAAAAAACTAACGGGACATCATTGAGATTCAGAGCCTACTATGATTGATATTGTATATGATGAGAAGTACATGTGTAATATTTGTGTCTTATTGCGTTTAGTTGTAGCAAAAACCTCAATTTGAAATAAAAAACCTATATTTGGTATAATATGGCCAAAAAACGTGCACATAGAACGCTATCATTAGCAGATCAGCTTAAAATAATTGAAGCAATAAATCGCGGACAATCAGGAAAGATTTTAGCGGAGAAATTTGGTGTAGGAGCTTCAACTATTTGTGACATAAAAAAAAATGCTGAAAATATTTTATTTTCGAATATAGAGTTATTTCATATATGTATTATACATAAAAACAGCCTATTCAGTAATCTGATTATATCGTTAATCCGAATTAGGGTCTGCAATCATTAATTCGGATTAACGAGCTTTCACTGTATTTAAAATAAATATAAAACTATTAACAATTAAATAACTTGAGACCGCAAACACAGGTACGAATTACACACGTCGTACAAGGAGTGAGTCCCGCACTTTTATCAGAAATTGACTAAAAGTTGAGTAATTTAAAATTTTAAAAATACATACTGCATTTACTAAGATAACAACGTCTCAGAAAGATCAGAATTGTCAAAGCTAGACCAAGAGCGGTATTTCAGCTTCTGAAGGGGGCAGCAACTTAAAGTGATTTTAAAAATGGTACAGCCAAAGCTTATTAAATATCTTAATAAGATACGAGCAACGTCTTTTTATTAATATTCGTACCATAAAAAAATGTAACTGAATACATTCTTTTACAGTGCTGTTTTTTGTAATCCAAAACACTGCAACATTTAGTCTAAAAATTGGAATATAAAAATAGTTTGAATACAAATAAAATAACTAATGAAAACTAAAAAATATAAATCACTTTGCTCACATAAACAATAACCACAACAAAATCTGTTTAGGACTGACACACCCACATTTCGCGCTAAGCAATTAAAGGTGAAACCATATTTGCTTTGTACCATTTTACCAATTTTTCTAAGCGTTAACGCTTTTGGAAAGCAATCTGTTTCCGATAATTAGTTGCATTAAATCCGATTGACTTTTATGAAGTGAACGGTGAGGTAGGTGAATTAGTTTTTTTTTCTTTTCAAAAAATTTTTCGATTAATTTCAAGTTCATTTCAATTGCGCACCGAAATGAGTTTCAATATTTATTAACCTGAACTCATGCAAAAATATTGCAAAAGTAAAAACTTTTAATGTGGTCAATATTATTTGTACTTGCGGAGCATAAGATTTATTTAATGAATTGCTCAAAAGCTTTGAATACACAAAGTTAATTAATGTCAGCTATAGGGAAGGAAACCTTGATTTAATGAACATAGGATAGTTAACGCTGCATGTGGTGCGTACTCGCACGCAAAAGACTTGCGACTTGCGTCAAATCCATTGCTGACAAAAATTCTCTAAATTATTTGTTAACATGAAATTATGAGAAACCTGGAGCTATACATCAAAAGCACCATATGGTTCGGTGGGCATATTGAATAAAATGTGGTGTACTGATTCTGTAGCGAAAATAGAGTACAATTACTATAAATATTTATGTCTAATTTAGAGTTATTTCTCCCATATTAGGTATTGGTTTGCAAGAATTATTTTGACTCATTTTTTTGTTATTCTTTAATCCATTAATGACTCAAAATGTGATCAAATTGATATGTTGATCTCTATGTTGTGGCAGGTTGTGGTAGTCTATACGTCATTGTTTTGCTTTTAATTACGAAACTTTTTGATTGATTGATTGATCTATCAATATGTATATGAATAGAATATGATATCGATTTTTATTAAAAAGGTGCGGTTGCTTTCATTCCGGAAAAGGTGTACACGGATCAGTTTTTATATAATTTTGTCTTTTGCTTTAAAGTATAAATTGAAAAAGAATATTTATGTAGCGATATTTACTTATCAAATAATTTCCGAATATCTCGTTTTACACTTCAACAAAATTGATGCATTAGGGCGGCCCAAAAAAATCTATTGGTGTAAGTGTTTCAAAAATTGTAAAAAAATATTTTCAAAATAAAAAAGATGAATCAATAAGAAAACTTTAACTAAAATTATAAAAAGTTTATATGACATGAAGTAGCGAAATTGCTACGATTAATTTTTAACTTGTCTATAAAAATGTATATTAATAAATAAACATTGTAATGGAAAGTTTCATATTAATTAGGTTTGTGATTGAAGCCAAATCGAACAGCCAATTCATTGACTGATTTCTTAGCTAATTTTATTATGATTTGCTTACAAAACAGAGCGTGCCTTCGACAAGGTCATTAGCGGAACTTTTTAAGACTTTATTAATTGATTCAGTTTTTGTCATTGTTTTCGCTGAGACTTTAAAGAATGAAGTTTAAAAGTATTGTTAAATTTGTTAAAAAAAATTCAAATGAGAAAAGTAGCTGAAGCTGTTAGAAACTAAAATATGCCAGCTCTTAAGCCAATTCAAGCATCAGTCAAACGTAAATGAATCAACATATAAACAAAAGCTGCTTAAACATGTCCAATATGCCACACTGACATTTTGATCCAGTTGATTAAATAACACGCAACAAAACCAAATGAAAATTTAAAAGCAATGGATGTTGCTTCAGAAAATCATATCACATAAGATAGAAAGCAGCAATATATAGTTTTTCATTAGGTGCTCCACATATCTTATAAAATGTGTTGTTAAATACACGCCCATCTACCTTTATTTATTGTCAATTTGAAAAAAAAAAATTTCTAAAAAAAAAAATATTGCAGATGAGCATAGTAAACAGGTTACACCTACTTTAATGCTTATATATAATACATTGTTTAGTCACGTGACGTTTCGTGCACTTTACTGAATTCATTAGATATAAATTGAAAATGAAAAACTTCATTATTTATGGTATGTTACTAATGACTTCCCATGAGAAAAAAGTTCAGCAGCTAAATCAAGTTTTAATCATCGGCCTCAAAGTTCATTGCCTGACGTTTGTGACAGGTGCAGCGGCTAAAGGAAAAGTGACAAAATAATCAAAATATGGTATGGAGTATTGACTTTAAATGGTTTCCTTTTTTTTCCTCACATCTTCTTTTGCTATTAGTTGGTCATATCCGGATGCATCAATCGATAGAGGCTTGCACTAATTGTGTAATACCATTGAATTTTTCCAATAAATTAAAACTTAATTGTGTCTTAAATGCACAAATAACTGGGTTAGATTGCAATAATTTCAATTTTATTGATTAATTTGTATTTGCGAATTCACATTAATTTTCAAAGCATTAGAGTAATAAACTCCTTAATTTAAATTGTAATTTGAAAAGGATCGCTGAAATCTATAATATGCTTTTATACAGAGTCGAAATTGATGAAAAATCAACATTTTTAGGGAGCCGATCTCATGCAGTTGAATGTACACACAAGAATTTGTAAGCCTGTGGTATACAAATTTCGATTTGTTGCAAGTTGATTTTAATAGTCGATATTAGTCCGATTTTTGCAATTTCTTTTAATGAATTTTACCAGTTAATGCACATAATGTTTGTGGTAATTTTGTCATGATTTCGCATACCAGCACCGATATCGTTTAGCAATAAATTACTTATTGCAATTTATTGTAATTTTATTGTAAAAATTTGCTTCTGTTGTAATTAACCATAAATGTTGCAACCATGAGAAATAATGTCCGTTTATGTTTGTCAACTTTGATTTACTGAATTATTTGCTTGTGATTGCATAGGATATCAATTTATGTATGTTTATTGCTAGAGGTATTAAGTTAATTGTGATTTAAGTAAACTTAGTAGATCCAATACAAATATTGGTAGCTTTGCATTTCAAATATTTTTTAATTAACGAAAAATCTTTTATATATAAATTTATTTCTTTAATTTATCAAAAAATTTAGTTTTAGCCATGAAAGAATTCATAAAAGTAATAAAGTTGCGAGTATAAGACTACACATTATCATTTATTTAATAAACGAACATATTAATTTATTTTTCATAAATTTTATTAACTTTCTTTTATAAGAAGTAACTACATTCTTCTAAAAGTATATATTTACTTCAATTGCAGGCAATACGAGACTACTCCACCCAATGAGATGTAATGTTAAATAGGGATCTATACATTAATTTTCTTAGATTGCTTCAAGATTACTTTATGTATATATATATGCAGTAATTGGAGTTCAAAAATCTGAAAAGTTTGCAGCTTAGAAAGTCATAAAAACATTTTTTACATACATATTCGTTAGTGCTTCACCGAAACGAGAACGATACGATAGTTCAAAAATTATCGTATCGTCCTCGTAGTGGCGCCAAGCTTATAGTTTCGTACTCGTTTTCGTACGAGAAATTTATAATCTGTATCGTTATCGTTTCGTTCTCGTCTCGTTATCGCCGATAATTCTCGGTTATTCTCGTTCACATTTTTATATATGTACATATGCAAAATTAGCTTAACCAGCGGCTTTCCTACGCACTGTACAACCACGTCTACATTTTACGCAGCCTTTACTGCAGACAATTGGGTTCATGTACCGAATTTCACAAGTTGGTATAAGTACCAAGAATAGCAAACACCATTCTCATTTGACGCGTTGCATGGCACAAAAAGTTTACATTTACGTATCAGGTTTCACAATTGTAGCTGCAGCATATGCCAAGACATAGCGATATATGTATGTATTTTTTTTCGTATAAAGGTGCCACGACCCCTTGTCCAAAAAAAGTTATAGCTATATTCTAAGCATTTTGACACCAAATCACCTATAGCTTGTAAATTTTGAGACCTAAGTTTGCTCAGTAGTTTCCAGGTCTATAGAAAACATACAGAAAGACATGAATTTTAAAATTTTTTTTATTTTATGGGGACAGCAAAAAAGTATGTAATATTTATTATTTGATTAGTTTACTATTTTGTTTTCTGTTAATGATGTTAAGAACAAAACTTAAATTCGTTATTTACTGATTTATTCAATTTATTTTACATATTGACAAGAATCAAATACATTTAATTATAACTTTAAATAATAAAAACCATAGTATCAAAAATTAAAAAGTAATTTTGCATATTTCTTCAACTAATTCACTTTTGCTCCAAGAGCTTATAAAAAGAATTGCGCCAATTACATCATCTTTCATTGATTGTCTTCTAGCATTTACGATTAGTGACGCATTTGAGAAAAGTCTTTATACCGGTACTTATATTTTTTCCAATTAAAAATCATGGCACAATAAGTGTCTGAATTTTAAAGAGGAAATATAAAATGCATAGTACAATTATCTAGGTAGAACTAATTTGTCAAAATGAAATTAAATGCAACCGTAAAAAGTGGCTCCATCGCTGTCAAGAATACACAAAACAAAAATAAAACATGCTTATTTTGACAGGTAAGGTAGCTCTAAAAATTTAGAGGAAGGAGCACTATTTTGAGTTGCTGCTACCATGGGGGAATATGATGTAAGTCTTCACATTTTGTATTGTTTTTTTTTGTTTGTTTTCAGGATAAAAATATTATTGTCGGTGAATGCGCGTATACGTGTGTATGTAGGTATGTGTTTATTAAAAAAGTAGTGGAACATTTTTTTAAACAAAAGTGTATTGTATATGCGCGTTCAATGTTCTAATGTTATCGTACGAAAAACAAGTGTTGATCGTACGATAAATATTACATTATCGCCGAGAACGAGATATCGGCCATACCATTCTCGTTCTCGCCCTCGGTCATGCGAGAAATAATTTTTTTAATATCGTTTCGTTATCGTTCTCGGTCTCGATAACGATAACGAGAACGATATTTATCGGTTCTCGGTGAAGCACTAATATTCGTGCATATAATCTTAAAAAAAAATCATGTAATAAAAGAAACGAAAAATAAGTGAACATGTAGTTGATACATCATGACAGCTTCTTGTGCTAAATGAAAGGATATGGTTAGACTTGCACCTCTTGATGATATGTCCCTCAGCTCTTGACCATTTGTAGTGGAAATATCTTTTGATGAATTTGCAATTGTTTTTAATCACAACAACAGCAAAGTATATACACAATAGCTGTTAACGAGTTTCAAAAAATTGCCTTAATAAATAAAAAGCTAAAGAAAGATTCATTATCAAAAGTACACTTAAATGTCAACAGAAATAATATCTTCAATTAACAGAAAGTATGAAAAATAATTAAACAAATATTTTTACTAAAGAACTTGTTTAATAGTAAACAATAATTTATTTGTCAGAAATAATAAAATCCGATTAGTTACAGTACGATAAGTCACGTATAAATTAACATTTGTGACTTCAAAAAATTTTGACGGGATCTCTTGTTTTCAAGTTAAAGTTATTGTTAAGTGTCAGCGTTCATATGATCTCCAAAGAAGCTTTTTCGATTCACGAACTTTAGAAAGTTCATTTAATTCAAAGTGCTCTAGAGTTTATTTTATTTCAATAAATTAATGGAGTGTGGCACCTTTGGCATTGCAAGCAATCACTGAAAAAAATGTGGGCGACGTTGACGAAGGGTGGATAGTAGCTCCCATTAAAGTTTAAACTTTGAAACGTTTTGGTAGGAAGAGTATTCATAAAAGTGTTTACTGAATAATATATGTGCGGGTTGTATTTTTTCTATGGGGCATGCCACAAAAGACTTAAGACACTTTAGGCACAGAAATATTCAAGCAAATTTATTTATAAGACAACGTTTGGTGATACCTGCCGCAACTGAACAAATGAAATGCGTGGATTGATAAATGGGCATAGTCCATACAAGCAAAGACATTCAATACGCTATGTGTTGAAAAATATTTCAGAATATGTTTCCATACTGTGAATAATATCATTTGCTGAAGCAGATAAACACTGGTCAAAATTTTGACGGGGTTTGACATGTAGGCGTTTCACCTTCTGTAATTGCGAAAACCTTCAAAAAGTATTGTAAGAAATCCGCTTAAGTAAATTTCACCAAACTTAGCATGGGAAGATTTGGTGCGTTGGCTTTAAAAAATCTTTCCCTAATATTGTCATTTGAGCAAGCAAATATTGATAGGCAGTACGGTATGTGGTATGAAATAGCTGCAATATGTGTGACGAATTACCAAATTGTTGCAAATATTTATATATTAGAAATTAAGACAATCGGTTCATGGACTCACTCATCCATCATATGTTGATATTGCTCAATTTTTTTGGAGCGAATTTAATAAAACCTGATGAAGGATTGCGAAACTATTTAAAATTAACAAAATTAAAATATGAACACGCCTTTTGCCATAAATTATTATAGTGAAAATCAATGCATCCTTCCGACCGAATTAAATCCTACTTAAACAAAATGTGTGCAATATTATTTTTTTGATTGTAGGGTTGTATAGTTATTTGGCATGAATAGGTGGCTCGTGATATTGGAAATGAAAGAACCTAACCTACAGAAAAATTTTTATAATGACATTGAACAAATCTCTTCATCAAAAGTGGGGATTTGAAATTCTAAATTGAGTATGTACATGTAACAACATGTCACTTTGCGTAAAGTGAAGCAGCTGCTATCATTAGTACTACCGCTGAGTGATGCAATAAGCATAGCGTGCATAAAAATTGATTTAAGCAGTTCCACCACTCTTTCCAATAAGATAATTTTATTCAATGGTAAAAAAATGACAAAAAAATACCAATGTTGAGACACAAAATTTTGCCATATATCATGTTACGTGTCTTGCAACATTGTTGCATTCCTGTTTTCTAGGACATTTTTCCGGTAGTTTAAAAATATTATCACGATAAAAGTGTAAACAGCACTTTATAGAAAAAAAGTTTCCACATGAAGACGATGTACCAATGATTGTCTACCGGTTTTGGAATTCCCAGTAAAAATAATGTGGTACTATAAAGCAATTGTTTTGAATTATTTTAAAGATTATGGCTCAGTAGTGAGATTAATGGCAATGGTCTGCAGTAAGTGAAAAGCGGACTGATTTATTCAACTAATGTGCTTTTGAATTACATACAGCTAAGAAAATGCAATAATACTGTATGTATGCGTAACTCTGTGTACCACAGTTACTTATGAAATTTACTGCGTGAAGCTTCACCATAGGGTAGGGAATTTGCAATAAAAACTTTCATTTCAATATAAAAGAAGGTGTGATATTGCCCATAAACTTGAAACAATATACTAAATGTTTTGTTTTAGTTTTTATAACTAAAGGACACCGTTCTTTCAAGAAAAAACTATAATTTTTTTCACAGAGCTAGTATTTAATAACCTGAACAAAAGTTTTGATGACCACAATAAATTCCTATGACAGGATTTGAAGTTATTGGCCAATAAACCTCTTTATATCCCATCCTACATAAGGCACGATTACGATTTCCGTAATCTCCTCAAAGGAACGATTAAGATTTCTATGGCGCCGCGATGTAACGATGGTTATTCGATAGAGCACTTAAAAATAAATGGAATATGTTAAAAAAAAATCGGCTTGGTTTTCGAGATATCGTTACTTAAAAGCTATAAACTAAAATGCCAATAACTCACAATACTGTCATAGGGGCTTATCGTGCCCATTGTGACTTTTATTTAGAATGCTAAGAGCTAGCTCTCTACAAAAAACGGTAGCAATGTAATCACTTTGCCATACAATAGGACGGGGTTATTTAGTGCATGAATATTTGGAATTAGAATATATCTGATATTTAAATGTGATGTACTTCGTAATACTATGCAAGTGTTGCCAGAAACTGTTTTATTTTAAAATTGGGTCAAATTTTCTTATACAAAAAGAGGTCGAAAAACCGAAAAAAATTCTTTAATGTATCAAATTATAGCAATGCCTTACGAGATATTTGTAAAAGGTCGATTTTCATGACCTTTGACCGTTTAGCGTACGCAGCAAGATCTTTTTGCACATTAATTATGAAGCCAAATTTAAAATTTATACAAAAATTGAGCTTGCGAAAAATTATTGCGCAGACATCTCCTCATTGTACTCGTCTAATGGGATACTAACGGAATTTAGATGCATGTGGCCGCCTCTGGTCGTGCTTAACAAATTCGAAAATGATGCATAAAACTTGCCCATAATAGGCCTCGGCTGCCCCTGATCGTGTAGTAAAATTTTATTTTCACCTTTTGCCATCGATTCGTTATTACTTTCGATATTCCCTTTCATTATCCATTATTTTGATAATGAACTATTTAAGTTTTTGAATTGATCATGCAAAATAATGCCTCTAACGTAGATAATGGAATAAAATGGATTACGTGACTTTCAACACCACTTCGTGGAAAGCACATTATAATAATTTGAAAATAACAAAATGAATACTACTTAACATAACTATTTAGTTCTAAACAATTACAGCAACAAAAAAATTTTTTCACGCACCCCAAAATGAAGTAAAAAATTCTAAGAGATGCTTGAATTTTTTCTTCCTTAAAATTATTAAAAAATTTAAGCATCTAAGCACGTGTTAAGTATTTTTAATTTAAAAAAAAAAAAATAAAAAATTTAAGCTTTACACGCAGCCCAACTGATACCAAAACAAATTTAAAACTGTAACCATATCCATGCAGCTCTTTTTGATGTTGCCGTTGGATTGTTTTTTTTTTTTCTTGTTGCCAAAGTAAATCAAAACATTAGCTGTCTAACTGACTGTTGTTGTTAAAGTTGTTGGGGTAAAGTTTATAAAAATCATTGCGCTCATTTTATGGCCAACAGTTTGCATTTGCGTCGCCTTCTTGTTAGTAGTTGTTGTTGATTTCGTTTTGATTTAACAATACAAAGAGGAAAATAATAAATCTCGCGTGCGTATAGATACCAATTGCAAAAAGGATAAATTATCCTTTGGTTGTAATTTTAAATTTATCAATATCACAAATACTCATAGAATGTATCGCCGTTTATTTTCGTATGTTTTGTGCTGTTTGGCATTCGCGTCCAGCACGCGCGCCACTTATAAACTGCAAGAGCGTTATAGCTGGACTCAAATGGATTTTGCTTTTCCCAATCAACGTCTGAAGGAGCAGGCTCGTGCTAGTGGGGATTATATGCCACAAAATGCATTACCCGTAGGCATCGAACATTGGGGCAATAAACTGTTTGTCACTGTGCCACGCTGGAAGGATGGTATGTTAAATTTTTAATGTGTGCGAAGTTGGCAATGACAATGGAGAATTGTGTTAATTTTATTAGACGATGCGAGTTTTAGAAATATCGAATATAATTAGTTGATTTGTGATTGAACCCCTTTCGAGGATTTTTGTTTGCTCCTTTGAAAATGCTCAAAGATGAATAGGTTGTGTTTGCTTAAAAACTATTTTCATTGATATAAGTAAATCATAAGAGATGGTCCTGAAAATCAATTCTAGCATCTAATTTTTTAATAAAAACTATTCAGTTAAATTTGGAGTTAGTGGAAAGAAAGTGTAGTGCTTATAGTGGCAACATCAATAAGTTTTGTGAACCTCATTATTTCTTTGCATCTGTTTGCAGGACTCTACTCAAATATTTTTTTAATTTTTATAAATTTCTACTGTAAAAGATATAAATTCACTTATGAAGACTAATAGCAATCTAGGGGATAGAACTGAAACTTCGGGTACTACAGAAACAATGGGGTATTCTCTAAACACTTTCATAAAATGTGACATCCAACGGGCAAACCATAAAATAAGTTTTCATTTGATTGCACTCTGCCATATCCGAATAAATGCTTAGAAACATTGAGAGCAACAACTACAATTTTTTGTTAGGGCAACTTTATGTTTTGATTGAACTAAACTATGTTGCTTTGTGCCAACGAACGATTAAAATGTTTCTTTAAAATGTGTTTATTCAAAACCCTATCGCATTTCAATCAGAGAACTTTATAGCTAATAAAACCAAAACAAAACAAAATATACTGTGGTTTTGTTTGTGATATCTATTAAAATTCGTCAATAAGTTTTAACATATATTTATCTTAAAAATGTTCAAAATGTGCATAGCTTCAATGTGTTGGTGTATAATTATTGCTACTTAGAAATTAAAAATACAAAGTTATGTTAAAAAACTGGTCAAACCTTATAGTTTTCGAAAGGTTGAACAAAAAATGTATATAAATAATTTTTGATATGTCAAAATTTTCAATTTTTCATTAATTTTCGAAACAACTTGCGATAAAATGCCAATTTTGATTTTAGTGAAATTACCAGTATTTTAAGTTTTTTAACCAACCGAAAATTGAAATCAGAAATCTTGTTCATGTGGACATTTATCCAAAACCAACAATTTCAAGCTTCAGTAGTTTAAATACCAAGCGAGATACATAAATTTCAATGAATGTTTGACTACGGTTTCCGCCTGTGATATGATATGAAATAATTTTGTTTACTTCTCGACATTAAAGACAAAATGTAGAAACTGGGTTGCTTAGACAAACTGAGTGCTGACCACCCTAATGCAAGAAATATCCGGCAGTAAGGTAAAACTTGCTTGTTAGAATTATATAAGGGTTGATCGAAAGCGCGATGATTTGAGTCTGGTGGCAAAATGCACCTTACATCGAGTGTTCTATCACCGATGTTCTGATGGCACTTTCTTCGTAATGCAGGATATCCACAGAGAGGATGCGTTGTACATACGAATATTTTTACTTAAATTGTTTTTGTTGAAAACAAATATTTGCTTAACCCGTCATCATTGAAGTTTGGAAATTAACACAGAGTGTGAAATGCCCCAAAACATTTTTTACAATGTCTTATGTCCACACGCAAGCATATTTTTTTTCAAGTTTTTGTTCCGGGGACACTTATACCATCGACTCCTATGTTGTGATTGCCTTTCGTTGTAGTTTAGCGGAAGATTTTTCAGAGCTTCCAGTTATTTTGCGTAGTTTCTTGTACAGCAGGCAATGAGGTGGGGTGTCACATACCCCAATGCAGTTCAGAATCCTTCCTATCGTATATATCTCTATGATTGGTAGCTAAAAGTATTATATTACATAGCCGTCTCTACAAAATTGCCAGCGGCTTAATAGCACCCACTAATAATTTCATCGCACATCGATGATCTCGCTTCAAATCGACATTTGCAATCAAGCAATCCACAATCAATGGCATAGAACTTCGAGGAATTTATTTCACTTTTAATTTATGTGAGATTTCGGATGGCGTCTTTGTATACTTCAATATGACATTTCAATAACAAGAAATGAAAAAAAAAAATTCTCAAAAAAAACTCATTTGCAGTACGTACTTTAAACCCATGCAATTCTTTTGCCTGGTTAAATATTTACAGTAAATTATTTTGGTAATGCAGTAAATGCTTCATTACTTAGTGTTGATTTGGCAAGTTCTCGTACTTGCACTTCGTAGTTGATTGATTTAACTTTGTGAAGGTGTTACCAGCACGCTTCGAATGCCTAACAATTCAAGCGTGACTCCGGCCAAAACTTTTTGTGCCGAATTATGTATATGATTGTTTTCTTCTAAATTATTCGTTCTTTTCAGTACAATCAATTCAGTTATGCGAAAATTAGAGTGTCAGGGCTATAATTTTTTTTTTATTACTTAAGGTTATCAATAAAACCAAATTTTAATCCAAACGTTAAGTTGCTAAGTAACGCAACATGGTGGGTGGTAAAAAAGTGCTTGTTCAATAAAATATAATGCACAAAAACAAAAATAATGGGCACCAAAAAAACAAAAAACCTTCAAGTGTTTTACAATTGTTTATAGGATATAACATACACCACTCGTAATTATCTATGGCAAAAGTCAATTGGATTACAACAAACAAACAAAATAATTCATAAAGTCATAGCGTAAAGACATTCACTTTTTAATTGGAGAGAACAACACTTCGTTTTCTTTCATGCCAATTGCAATTGAACATAAAACCAATTTGAATAACCGAAAATTTATTAGCTACCAGAAAATCATTGCCACAACCTGTTTAAGCACCGTTCAACTACCTGTCATCCTTGAACTTGACTACAACTTGTGGAAATGTCAGTTATAGAAAAAAAATTTTAAAAATTGTCGACATTTTATTTTGCTCATAGAGCAATTTTCTGGAGAAATTTTTTTTTGCAATTTCGTGTCATCAAATTTATAGCTGCGATAAAAGTAAACGCTTTGTCAATGTTGTTTTCAATCAACATAAGTGAATATGTACTTCCACATAATGTGCCCAGCAACAACATCGTGTTTTGCAGCTAACAAAGTTTTGCAAGAGTCAGTGCTGTATATAGCCAATTGCCTAATGCAAATATTATGGTTTCAACGTTAACTTCGACTTGTCAATTTCGTATCTGGTTATTTGTTGAAAATATATCTTAATTTAACAACCTTGGTGTATAAGTGAGCATGATACAATTTGTTGCAGTTTTGCTATTTAAATAGTATTTTAATGATGTCCTTATAAGTGTATTCAGTAGATGGTCATAATTTTATTTTTGCATTAACATATTAGTTTCAAGTTCCAAGAAATCAAGCTCTTAGTTTCCTTGGCATAATTGGTATAATGATTTAAAACGATTTGTCTAAAGCTTGAGAAACTTAAGGAAAAAATGCAATTTTTCATAGCATGCGTTTCATGAAAAAGTTTTTAAGGTCAAAAATTTGCATCACATCTGTGTGACATTTATACTAGTTTTCAGAAAATGAGGCATGTCAACTAGTTAACAACACATTTTCGAAGAATTATAGCTCATTGACATAGCCTGACCACAATGCGCACCAACTTCTTGCTTTCACTTTAACTTTGCAATGGTCTGTCTTGAATCACATGAGGATTTCTCAAGCCCTATCTACGAAACTTTCGGTTGTTAACATACTGAGAATGATGGGAATGTGCCTAGTAGTAAAGAAGATTTTCTTCGGAAAATCGGTAACAACTACTGCACTAACAACATAAAACTTCCAAGCTGTCCATATTCTCAGAGCTTCAGTTATGGTGTTACTGAATCTATAAGGCATATAGCGTACCTACATGAAGCGTATGCTGCGTTCAGTCGTCACTGTTCGTATTTGCTAAGAAGGCTAATAGCTGTAAAAGCTAAACTCTATTATTGTTATTATTATTATTGGCTTGACGACAGGCATATTGTGACAAATAGAAGCCTCCAACAAATGTATCGCTAGTAAAAGAATTATCTTCGGTTGCATGGGCGTCATGGTAATGCAGACACCTTAACCAAACTCCAACACTTTCGTCAAGTCTCTTTAAATATATTCTCTACATCACGAATCGCTTGTTCAGTGCGATGATGAAACTGAAGTCTTTGTTCGATACACAGTTTGTACATAATCAGGATTGCCAAGTGGCCGTTACTTGGATGCCAAAGCTGTAGACCGCGAAGGAGGCCTTTAATCGAAGATAAAATCCGTTAATTAGAGATACAAATATTTTTACGCAAGCAAAAAGTATAAAGGTCATATCTTTCTCTTCAAAAGTAAAGTAATACATTGTGCAAATTATTTAATATCCAATATACATCACAAAAAAAAAAAACTTTTATCGAGAAAAATTTCTCTTTACTAATTTTTTTGTTTTTTTACAAAAAGTTTATTACTAATTTTTAACTTGGCAAACTTGTACATAACCTTTGGTAAACATTTTTCATAGAACTTTTAATCGTTAATGGAAAACGAAATTTGAGGTCTATTTTATTAGATAAAAATTTTTTAAATTAATTCCTTATTGACCACAAAACTTTTAAGAAGTAAAACAAAGTTATTTTTTTCCTAATTATTGAATGCATTTCAATCTCTTTATTGAGAGACCATCATCAGCCGGCGCTAAAAAATACACTAGCTAACGAGAGACAATGACAGCAGCATAGTGGTAAAATTACATATACGTTTAGTTATTACATAGTTATTACATATAAACAATGTGTGGATTATGTTTAAAACAAATAAGGTATCCAATAGACCTCAAATTTCGTTTTCCAGTAACGATTAAAAGTTCTATGAAAAATATTTACCGAACAAAATTTGAACGAGTTTTCGCGCTTATTAATCAAACTAAAAATTGTACATAACCATTATTTTTTTGGAGCAATTGAATAATTTTAACGCGTTGAGGGGTGATAAGACATTTCGTACATTTTTTAAATGTGTTGCAACAAACTAACATTTGACACTTTCAAATCCCTCGATTTTCGACAGTTGACTAATTTACAGTGCTGCCAACATTGGAATATCAAATTGAATCACATTGCATTAAGAGAGTAAGCGACGTAATGTGAGTGGAAATACTTAAAGAGCGTAGCAAAGATTGAGCATTTTGTCAAGCAGAAATATCAAAACTTTTAGATGTAAAGCTTTTTATGTTGCACCAAAAGTTTAAATTTATACATTTTTATACCCTACACATAGGATATATTCACTTTGTCATTCCGTTTGGAACGCATAGATGGAGGCGTAACAGGTATATTAAATGCATATGTTCTTCATCATCGGCGCTACCTGAGTCGATTAAGCCATGTCCGTCTATCTCTCTGTATGTCTGTCTGCATTTCTGTCTGTGGAAATCACGATTAAAGGAAAACCATGCACGGTATATGAATTAAATTTTGTGCACAGGGCACATCTTTAAGGAGGGCTCTTGAGATTGGAAAATGAGTTGTTTGATGAAATACAACCAAATTTCTCACAAATGGCAAATTTCAACCAAAAGGCGTGGCACCTGCCAAACAAATATAAGCTTTAAAACGCTGTGCTAACCAAAATCCACGCAAATTACAGAAATAGTTCGGTCTAGCATCAGACAAAAATTTGAAGAATTTCAAAAATCAATCAACTTAGTGTTTTGGGCGAATCAAAAATAATCTGTTTTTTCTACAGCAGAAAAAATAAACTTTTTTAATTGACATTTTAAAGATTTGGTTGCCCAACCCAAATATTTAAAAAAAAACATTTGCTTAACAATGAAGCAATTAGTCATTGCGTAATTGGAATTTTGGATTAAACTACATTCATGCTGGTGTTAAATATGCCCTTGCATGTAATAATGTGTAACATTAATATCATAATCAATAATGACAGCTTCAGCTGTCCGGCAGTCACTCGAAAGAGATAAAGTGTTTACATTGGACTTGCGTCGCTTATTGTACGCATTTCACAAATATCAATTAAAAAAAAACACCAAATTTTGCCATTAACATTTGTTATTTAAAATGCGTTCAAGCCAAAACAATTAGCTACTCGTTCATGAGTAGTATTCTGTATTACCAATAGCCGATATGCATTAACACCACAAAAAAAAAAAAAAATTCGAATTACAGCCAATAATTCAATGTTTCGGCAGCTACGAACATAATGTGTTGCACTGTTGGATTGGCTTTTGCGGTGTGGTTTTCACCTTTTATTGCCAATGCTGTAATAAAATTTAATTGAGTTGCAAAGAGTGGTCTTCGTTTCTTTGCTTTGTTTCAGCCTACTTGACTGCGCTTTTCTTAACACGTTGCATTGAAGAAGCAAGTCAATGGAAATAAGTGGCAACACGCAAGGGGGTTTAACAAAAATTGCGGCAGAATTAATTGCAAGAAAGGCGAAATTCGGAATTAAACTTCAATATGAGAAAAAGTCGCACAAATAGAGATAAAATATTTGAAATATTCTACAAATGAAATTCGTGGGCATGAAACTAATGGATCATAGTAATGAAAATCTTCTTAGTTTGTAGTGTAATCGTGTGGTATCTTAGTCGAACTGTTCAACCTATTCAACGAAATTTCTTTCTTGAACGATTTTAAGACCTTATTCCGCAATACTCAGATCCATACAGCACAACAAACCGAATTAATGTTTCGTACTGAAATACCAAAGACTACCGGGAGTGGAATTTTAAGTCCATTTATTTCGCTAACCGAAATATAAGGGGTGTGACATATTAACATGATTGAGCTGCCTTTCACATAAATGGCAAACATTTCTTGTGGATTCTGGGAACTTAACCTATTCATTTGTGTTTTTAAACTTTTCACTAGTCTAATGGTTAGCCAAGACCTTAAGTTTCATTTGAATTCAAAAATATATCTTAAATATATTTTTTTATATATCTACCATTAATATAGGTAGGAATATGGTAGGAAACAAAACAACCACATATTAACACGTGATGTGTAGTGACAACATTAATCTTAGCATGATGACATTTGCCAGACATCATTAAATATTTAAGCGCACCGACTAACTACAACAAACCAAATAAATTTTACTCGAAAAAAAGTAAATAGGCAACAGTCGTCGCTGTTTGAGATAATTTAGCGGAATGTTAATAATTTATAGTATGTCCAACTACAAGCAAACGTTTTTTCCTGAGATAAAATTCAAGTTCAGGTCTTCATCGGATAAGGATACAACATAGAAAGACAGATACTGCTGCATTTATTAATGTGATATTAAAATGTTTGCCACTCTATTTTCCTTGGTTTCAATGAAAAGAAATGATTGAACTTGTAAACTAAGGAAAGAGTCGAAGACTTTGCTTCACAAATAACTTGCAACAAGTTTTGTGTAATTTCTTAACTAATTATAAAAAATTTCATGACAATTAAAAATAATTGATTTAAAAATCTCGGTGCGTTAACAAGTGTTTCCGTTTTTCAACTAAACAAAACATCTAATATAAAGCATTAAATAAATAAATGTATTGTATAAATTGATAATACGGATTATGTGAATTTTTTTGAACCAGTTCTGTACCGGATCGCAGCATGCTCGTATATGTGGTTGAATGATTTTTAAAATGCAATAAGTTGATATAGAGTGTCCGATAGAAAACTTTCATCATTACTGACCCGGTCTAGGGATAGGGATTAGGAAACTTGTATTTAATCATCAACTCGATCATTGAAAGTGAAAGCAGATTGTGTGAGGAGTTGTAGGCAGTGTCTAATGTTGCCTGTCCGCATAATGTCATCGTCCATTCGGGGAGCTGATTGTTCGTTTGTTGTTCTGTTTTCAAAATTTTTATTGGATATCAAAATTCTCCTCTAGTTGGTTATCCACGAAAAAAATATCGGAAATATTGTCATAATAATGAAAATATGGTTAGCTAAGACGAATAAGTATCAGAGTGGTAACTAAGTACCTGACAAGAAACAATCCAATATTCATTGACTGCAGAACACTTTGAATATGTGAGTGAGATCGATATTGGAGAGGAATGGTAGCGAGAGAATCCAAGCTGCCTCAACAGACCCAAGTACTTTCAAGTCATTGTTATTTAATCGGTTCAATACCGTCCTGAGAGGCTATAGAGGTCGAAATGTGATGATGTATGTACATATTTAGCACTTACATATGCTACGGGAGGCAGCGTTGCATTTTTCGAAGCAATTTTCTCTCATTTAACTGTTTTTGCAAATGATAACTTAAGCTTAGCTGATATTCGAAATATGCGTCAGTCGCCAGAATCGTGGTGGGCGTGGTTGTGAGTGGCTGACAAATAAATGCTGCCATAAAAAGTGTGCCACATCCAGAAAAATATGTTAGGACCAATGCTGTAGAGTAAAAAAAAACCACATCGGTTTCATGTCCGAAAACTTTCCAAACGACGTGATTTGATCCAATTTTCGTCGATTTAAAGTTTGCAATAAATTCGGATTTGAACGACTAATGTTAATTTAAAACTTTCAATAAAAATCGTATTTTTTTTGTAAATGCCGATGGTCATTTATAATTTTAAAACTACATATGTATTACAGTGGGTCAAATATTGCCGTTTGGCGATTTTTTGCACATGAAATCGAATTGGGGTTTTCTGCTCTACAACGTTGGTCCTATCATATTTGCCTATTTGTTTCCTTTCTTTCCGAGTTATTGCGCAAAATTTTTTTGTCAATCTCTCACAGCCAGGCGCACCGCGATTCTGGTGACAGACGCTAATTTCGAGTATTAGATATTCTAAAACTATCATCTGCAGAAAAAGTTAAGTGAAAGAAATTGCTTCGAAAAAGGCAACGCTACCTCCGAGACTAATAGTTCGACCTCTATTTGGATAAAATCATTGGTGATTATTTCAATTCAAATTTTTTGGGTTATTTTCTATATTTCGTGGCGACTAAAGTTTTCAATACGTCTACTTTATTTAATTTTACAAAATATTTGTTGGTCCATTTCTTCATTTAGTTTTGGTAATATAATTTTTGAGCGATTTTAAAGTTTTGATTATATTAAACTATAGCTAATACTAATACAAAATAAGGTTAAACTGCGTATAAAATGTTTATGAAATGTTCAGTTTTGACAGTTTGCAATGCTTTAAGCGAAGTTAATAAATTTAATAAAAAAATATTTAGCAAACAAATCAAACCAGACGACAACATTTTCGCAGCCACTTTAAAATGGAATGTAATCAATAGGAAATTTAAAGATGCACAACTTATATGCAACTGTTAGAGTGCTTTATTTTGTTTTTAAAAATTTTTATCAAAAGTTAGCTTAACAGAACATACACCTCAATTTCGAAATTTCCAAATTCAAATATTTAAAGGTCACATTAGGTCAATGAATCGTTTTTAACATAAAAATGTGTGGATTTATTCTTGAAATTAAGAAAACAAAGCAGAATTCATAAGTTTATATGAGTCACCGAAATGTAAATGATATAAATAATACCCTCAAGTCTCATATTCATAAATTTGGCACATTTTTGTTGAATTTATGCAAAAATAATGATGCTCGCAATCAACAGCCTTGAACGGAATTTAAGTATTTGAGTTTGGAAGTTTTCTTGTAGGATTTGCTTAAACATCTGTACGCACTAAACTATTAAATGCATTTGAAATATAAAACCACCCTAATATACATGTTTATATTCGAAAAATAAAACCACCAGTCAATGCGCATGCACGCAGCCGTATAACTGTCAGTGCTGTCTGCTACCGACATGTCCATCCTATCACTTTTGATTGTAGCTATGTTTTGACACTTTTTTCATTAAAGAGACAACTGGTTGAATGCAATATTAATTGAATGTAACATTTCAATTGATCGTTACTAATGTCTGCACTTAGTTTATCATTTTAATGATGTCGTATTTGTTACTAACTTGTTACACACATATTTTGATGAAGTTTTTCCTATGTAAAATGCATAGCAATTGAGATTAATAGCATTGCAAGCATTTGTTTCGAGCGTTTTGTCAGATAATGGATTTTAACTTGATAAATGAATAATACTTTGATGAAAAAGTTATTGACAGGGGTAACATAAACTTGTAGCCACTTGCATAATACATACTTTTGAATTAAAACAATGGGTATAACCCGTAAACAAAGAAATTGCAATCCACTAACAGATGTACATATATCAGTTACCTTTCAAAAAAAAGTGTGTGTTGTAAGTGTGCAAAAATTATATCGGAAACTTAATAATTTGATGAATTTTTAATAAGAGCAACTTTTTACAACATACCACAGCAAAGTACAGATATTAAAAACCACAAATGTAACAAATTAAAAATTGTTTTCCTCCAAAAACTCTTTAACTAGTTCGTACATTTGCACAGAATTATTGTCTGAAGTAAATATTTAACAATGATGTAATGAAATGAAAAATGCGTTTATAATTACATAGGTACTAAGTTTCAAAGAGAGTTTTTAAAGTTTACACTTTAAAAAAAATGCATATTTGTTGAGATACGATCCAAAATATTTTGAGCAACAATATATGATTAGTTTTGACGAATTGAAATGAGTTGTTGTTACATTATTTGATTTTTTAATTAACAGGCTCATGTTCATGGACATTTTCAAGCCCAGTTTTAAGTTAGCAACAGCATTGGGCTACGAAGAGTATCTACGAGTATCAAAAATGGTTGGCAGTTTTTTAACCAAAGCTTATAATTATGTTTAATAAATATACTATATGTCATAGTCTCTATACTTTATGTTATACTTTTCTTGTGTGCTTAAAACAAATGCTTTATTTATTGTTCATAATAATTCACAAGTCTTTATAAAACTGTTTGTTCACACATGCTTTATACGTAAGGCACGATGTATGTACGTTGTTGGAATTTTAATATTTATTTTCTATCGATATTGATATATCATAGGTGAGGAAACTTTTGTGAGCAAATTTAAATTATCCTATTACCTTATCGTTTAAAAGTATTTCTGACCAAATAGGGAGGTGGTTTTTATGCTACTATATTTTATGGCTTATGTATATATTTTTTGAAGTGAGGTATTAACACAACAAAACTGATATCATTGTGACTTCTCGATTGTAAGCGATCATTTTGAACTCAAATGTACCAAATTTTGCTAAACGCATCTGCCATCTGTTCATTTTGTTGTGTTTTTCGAAATTTCTTGAGAGTTTTCTTCACAATATTTCAATATTAAGACAGAACACTTCATGTAGGCATTTATCATAGCAATTTGGTTTTGTACATTTAGATTATACAGAGCGCAGGGCTTAATTTTCGTGCAAATCATACTCCCGCAGCAGTGCGTACCCAGAAAGGGAGCAGTAAATTAAAACACTCTTCACTAGACAGCCGTGGAGTTCGAACCGCGACCATTTACGTTATGAGCCGATACACCAACCACTGTGTTGTTACTTAAAATTATTGAAAAAAAAAATAAAAAAAGATCTTTCTTCAAAAACATTTTCCATGTGTACATATTAAAGACATTTGACAATGTAAGACGTAAGCTGTAAATATTGTAGCCATTTACAAGTCAATCACTTCGTACATAAGTTACGGCAAATGCAAGGATTTGACTAGCCTTTATCATCGGTAAGACGTAGCTCTGTCGGTGTACAAAGCAAAAGTAGGCTCAAATGAAAAGACACAGATGCTTTCGAAGCAGCTCTGCGCTCTACTCAATTTAATGAAAACACGCTGTCATATTTCATGCTCTACGTTACGTTACGAAGTTGACTGTTAAGACAGTTCATAAAAGCCCGTTGTCATAAGACTGACAACATTTGCCATTGAACGTGACATTAATATATTAATTGAAAAATAATTGAAACTTAGTATTATAACTGATCTGGATAAATGAAATTGTGTAAAGCAATATTTTTGCATGACAAGCTGTGTGTAGTATTATAATAAAATTACAACAATTTGTATTTAAATTCAGTGTTTTGGGTATCCTGATATCATGCAATCAAAAATGTGATGTAGTACAACGGTATGGTAAGATAGCCGACATTTAAGAAATGCCAACTTTAGTTTCAGGGAAGTTTTAACATCTGATTCTCATAGATCTATATGTTTACTAAATTTTTTGAGATATTGGTTGGCTCACAATATATTTGCTGTTTAAATGTTAAATTTTTTAGTACTAAAAAGAAAATATTAGGGATGATATAAGCTAAGGCAAACTGACATTGCAGCTAATTTAACCGCTTATCGTTTCACATAAAAGTTGTGCGAGCTAATTGCGGCTAAAAAAACTTCTTCTAAAGAGCGACAACTTGGCTAAGTTCGATAAAAATTAAGTTTACCGAAAACATTATAATCCTTACAAGATGCAATTTAGTCCTGCTGTTGATATGTTGTTGCAAAAAATAAAAGTACTTTATTTACAGTGAGAGCAAAGCACCTAATTTCAATGACAAGACAATGTTGTTCGAAACAAGATTCAGAGCTGTATGGAAAAGACTTGAGAGCACTCATAAAGCACTTTTTTCCGATGGGGCTTAAATAAATTTGTTTGCATTTTTGGAACTTAATATCAATGTAATTTTTTGAAATTATTATGAAAATGCCATCACTGATCCATAGTACATTTTCTTACTTAAAGTATGTGTGCATAGTTTTATACAAGTAAAGACTTAAAAACAACACATGTGTATAATCAAAGATTAAGAAATCACTAATAGGCATTCTTCGCATTTTATTACATAATGGAAACTAATAAAATTTGCACTAAAATTAAATTAACCTGTTTTGTGCGACAGTCGCAGTCGCAATTCGAATTCCATGTGCATTATCGTTATGCTCGGATTACAAAAACTTCCGTTTCTTGTTATTATTAATTAAGACATCATCAATCAATTTTGCACATCATGCTTCATGCAGCAGAATTTTTTGTTGATTCGAAATGTCATAACTAGGGATGACAATACCGGAACACTTACCGAGATTCAGAATTTGTGGGACCGAAAGTTTTAATTCAACCAAATGTAGAATGAATACTGAAATGAAGTGGGAACATATAAACGGACAAAGAAAGCTACGCCAAAATTCATTTTCAAAGTGACGCAAGTATTTTTGCGTCAAAAAGATATTTTATTTAACAAAATGTTTCTAGTTTACCTATAAATTAAAAAAAAATACACAAAAATTAGTTACCATTGTCGAAACACCAGTTGTGAAAGCATTAGAGCAGCTAACGTCGAACTAAAACGAGTCAGGAAAAACGCGATAGTGCCAATGTAATAGCAATTTTTAAAACTCGATACAGAAACTCGATATAACTCATAAGGCTGTTCATTCAGTGACTTTTCCTTAACAATCCCAGTATTATTAAGCACATGTTTGGAACAAATCCAGGGATCGCTGGAGCCCTTGTCATAACGATAACAGCAGCAATAGCAACAATAATGTAATTGTCAACAAATGTTGATTGACGTGCGTGCTGCATACATTGCTCCTACAACCATAAAAAGTTTACGTTAAGAAATTGTGTGTACTTGCAAAATAGTCCAGGGACTTAAGGCAAAAATAAGTGAAGTAGGAGAATTTAAGAGAGATATTTTTTTAATAAGGTTTTCATACATTTAATTGTACTTCTTGAGGTATAGGGCTGTTATATACCTAATATATGTCAATTTTAAACCAAATATCATAAAATTTTTACTAAAAATATTTTAATACTGAACTATGATCGAATTACATGAACGACCAATAACTTTGCATATCAAGATTTAAACTAAAAAAGTGGAAAAGATTTTTTTGTAAGGAAGTTACAGTTTACAGCTTTATAATAAATTAAATTAGCCTAAGACTTATAATTGGCTGCAATGTGGTTTTTAAGCTAAGATCCAATAGTGTAAAAATGCGTGAACTACTGAATCTTTTTTGAGGGAGTTTGTATAGTCCAATGGAAATCAAATTATGCATGAAAAATTCATCTTTGTTTCTGAGTTTTGCGCAACTCAACCGATGAGGACTTTTGAGGAATTATGCTGAACACTAAAGTTAAGATAAAGAAATGCTTAACAAAAACCTTTAAGTTAAACTTGATGATTCTGGGCTACAGCTCCATATTTTTCTTTTAAAAAAACCTATCAACAAATATAAAAATTACAATAAAAAGCAACGCCAAACAGAAAATTTAATGTCAAAATAAAATGTCTTATCATTAGCTCGTACTGCAAGTCACGGTCGTGTGACTCTAACGTGTTTGCAACACTTTTTATGGTCTGTTTACACTTGTCGTGTGCAATTTAGACCCCCCCTCCCCCCCCTGTTGAATTAATGCACCCATAAGTGTGGCTGATTTTGATTTTCATGTTCAATTAGGTGTCTCAGTGTGTCGAGATTATGTTGCTGTTGTTACGGTGTTTTCTTGTTTCTTTTATGACTTTTTTTGACTTGAGGAATATGCCAAGTCTTATCGTGGATTAAAAAAAGAATAATTGCGATTTTTCATCAGTGTCTAGCTGCAATTTACTTAAGCTAAATGTAATTTGTCTAATGACTGCTCATTTCAATTATCGAATTAGCATGGGCGTTCATAGCACGTGCTAAGTTTTATTCTTTATAAATTTGTCAGTTTTTAACGTAATGCAAATCTTTAATAATATGTTTAGAAAGATTGTGAGTTTGTTTGTTTAGGAATATAGGGTACTATGCCAATTTTCAAAATCATATCACTCTTAGAAGGCGCAATGTGTTCCTAAAGTCATAGGTTTAATTATATTCCGATAAAGTTATGGAGTGTTTCACCTTCTCCTACAGTCGAAAACTCCAAATGCTACTTCATGTCAATGTGGCGAAACATGGCAAGGGAACATTTTGTAATTCAAGCAAGTAGTGGCTGATATTCGATAAGAGGGCTCTACACCTATAAAAGTAAATACTACAAAACGCTATGATAAGTAAACAATCCAACTAAATTAGAATACAAATTTTTGGAGATCTTTGTATTTTGTTTAACCTCATATACCTGAAAAAAGAAAAAACCTGATTAAGAGGAGCAGAGGCCAATTTTAAATTCAGCAGAAGCAACGTGGTGATGCATCGAATAAGAGATAATCAATAATATATTCTCAAGAATAGCTTTTTCTCACATAAGTATTATATGCTCGAGTATTTTATAATTTACATTGTGAAGTGTTTAATTAATTTCTATTCATTTGATGTATTACATGTTCTATTTTTATAGTGATAATTTTGCCAAAACTTCGTTGTATTTGATTAATATAGTTTCCAGAGTAATTTTTCGAAGGCGTAAGATTTAAGAGTCAGAGCTGAGAGTTTCCATAGCGATCTGAGTGTCTGTGAAAATACATACATTTCGTAAAGAAATGGCATTACAACAACTTTCGCTTGAACTACACTACTGTATTTTGGCATTCTAAGATAGAACTATTAGCTAATTATAGCCTTCTTAAAGTCAAAGATTTTATTAAAACCCAAAATAGGTGTACAGTAGTTCAAATGGATTTGTCATAAACTCCGTCCAAAACAAGCCATTATTCAGTATGACGGCTGTACTTGCCGTTCTCTTCAAACCGTTAATATGTACCTGTAACAGGTGCAGTAGTATACTCAGAACGAAAAAAATTGTAGACTTAAGTCTAATCAACCCTTGAACCTTGACTAGATTCTTTTGGATAATTTTCTTCCCCAGCGACATCAATATACATATGTACTTGCAAGTAAATTTGATAATAAAAGTCTTTGGTCAAAGGTTAATGATATCTGAGCACAAAATGTTGTGCTCATTGAAATCTTTTCAGAAATATTTCAAATTTAATGATCGAACAATGAATAACTAAACAGACTTCAGAGAACTTTTTCTATGCATACGTTTAACTTCTTATATAAAACAGTTCGCAATAATTTTTATCAGACGATTTTTTAAAGGCTTAGTAAGTGCTGCGTTTATGTTTGGCTCATTTGCTGAATTGAAGTTTTATTCTAAGTAAAAATTTTCCAATTTAAATAAGTGGTGCAGATATGTATAATTGCTTTTAAGCCTATGCACCTGCAAAATATGCACAATAATCATCTTGTATAGAAGTATAACTCCTTATGATGAATTATGAAAACTTTTAATTATTGAAAACCAATGGTAAGATATAAATTCAATTAAATTTGTATGTCTCAACTGGGTTAATTATACATACCTACATATATCCATTAATACAAAATTTCAAATGGATTTTGGACACCTGCCTGCATCGCTTCTAAATTGTTTTCCTATTTAAAGTAACTATTTGATCAATCATAAAAGTTGTACTATTAAACTCTAATTACTGATCAGCCATATGACGCAATAAATTTTTCAGCTACCGACGATTTGTCAAGGTGACAGCTGCTGCACTGATATGAAAACTTAATTGAATGCTGTCGTTAGCCAAACTACATTCAATTAATTAAATGCTTACGCAGTCTGTTGAAATTACATATTTGTCAACTTAATTTATTTTTTTCATCTATGAAATTGTGTATTAACGTATTATCTTTTTTGTATTTAATAGGCATACCCGCTACATTAACTTACATTAACATGGACCACAGTGTTACCGGCTCTCCTGAGCTCATACCATATCCTGATTGGCGCAGTAACACCGCAGGCGATTGTGCCAACAGCCTGACAACTGTTTATCGCATTAAAGCTGATGAATGTGGTCGCCTCTGGGTGCTTGATACCGGAACTGTTGGCATTGGCAACACCACTACTAATCCATGTCCTTATGCCGTAAATGTTTACGACTTGCAAACAAATACACGCATACGACATTATGAGTTCAGACCTGAAGATACCAATCCTAATACCTTCATCGCTAATATTGCTGTCGATATTGGCAAAAGCTGCGATGATGCCTTTGCATATTTCTCTGATGAACTGGGCTATGGCTTGATCGCTTATTCATGGGAACAAAATAAATCATGGCGCTTTTCGGCACATTCATATTTCTTTCCAGATCCACTACGCGCAGATTTCAATATAGCCGGTCTCAACTTCCAGTGGGGTGAAGAGGGCATCTTTGGTATTGCACTATCACCCATACGCTCTGATGGCTATCGCACGCTATACTTCAGTCCACTTGCCAGTCATCGGCAATTTGCCGTATCCACACGTATTTTGCGCGACGAAAGTCGCACTGAAGACAGTTACCATGATTTTGTCGTTTTGGATGAACGTGGCCCCAATTCACATACCACCGCACGTGTCATGAGCGATGATGGCATTGAACTGTTCGATTTAGTCGATCAAAATGCTATTGGCTGCTGGCACTCATCGATGCCCTATTCACCACAGTTTCATGGTGTTGTCGATCGTGATGATGTTGGTTTGGTCTTCCCCTGCGATGTCAAGATCGATGAAAATAAAGACGTTTGGGTATTATCCGATCGTATGCCAGTCTTTTTGATCTCTGAACTTGATTATAATGATGTTAACTTCCGTATATATTCGGCGCCATTAAAAACACTTATCGATAATACAGTCTGCGATTTACGCAACAATGTATTTGGTCCTTCAAATCATATCAGTATTACGCCAAAGCAGACGGGCTATAATTATAATACCCCGAAGCCACATTATTTGCCAGCATTGCCAGCTGTGAAGCCTCTAGACCCAAATCGTAATTTTTTGCCTGCTCTACAGTATACAACACAAGTGCCGAAGGCTTATGTTTTTAATCAACATAATGGGCTGACTTATGAAACCACTGGAGCTCATCAATTTCCTCCACAAGGTACACAGGATGGACTCAAAAACTATGTGACGTCTCGCACCAGTGCATGGTGGCATGCACAAAACTAAAATTTTAATTAATTTAAGCACGATCCATACTACGAACACCATGATAAGATATAGTACATACACAATCGTCCTTACTGATAAATGTTTACAGCGCAAAATATGTCGTCGAAAAAAGCTTCAGTTTCTTAGAACTAAACTTCTTCGATTTATTTAAAATTTTATATGGTTTTACAACTGGATAACAATAACAATTATTTCTAATTGACTTAGTTTCAAAGGTATTGTCATAAAAAAAACACATATGAAAATGCATGATCTTCTGATAAAATTCTTAAAATTATGTACTGTAAGTTATGTCAAAACAGTCCAATGGCTTTTGCAATAAAAATTTATTAGTTAGGACGCATATTTTCATTTGCATCCCTGATCAATGGCACATAAATTTACGATATGCGTTGTAGTTTCTGAAGCTACTGTTGGCTTTAATTGTAAATACTCATTTTTTGATACATAAATCTAGATATTTTTTAAGAGTACGTTTTTACATGAATCGATATCTGTTGTTCTTGCTTAAAAAATTTTGTATTAATTTACTTTACTTACTTATGAAGAAATTTATGAAATAAAGTCACAAAAACGATACTATACAACGACTGTTTTTTAATTTTTTTTCTGGAATTCGAATTCGAAATGAATAGTAATCTTTAAATACTTGTAGCTAGTCTTGACTCCTTGATTCACCTGCGTATATCATATCTGTAGAATGGAATGATTGTAGATTACTGCTAGCCATTTTAATAGGACGGTGTCCATTTGGGCATTACGTTTACGGTTACATCCATTTTCATTTCTAACTCATCGATTGGTGACATGAAAATTTTATTTAAAAAGAAGACACCAGGTCAACTTAAATTTCAGTTCTTCGTTCAACCGTCTGCAATTTTTGTACTCTTAGCATCGATCTTTTCTTTTTATTTTTTAACTGAATTCATAATAAGCGGTGAGCTGGTGTGATGCCACCATCGGATGATGTGATTTGAAAACTACTGGTGCAAATTGACTGTAGAAAACCATACAGCCGATATTATTTTTAATTAAATAAATTATCATTAAGGAAAATTATCGCGGAAATTAATTTCAATGAGAGCATTTTTAGGAAAACTCATGCTCTTCCAGTAAAACTTGGTATGACAGCCTATACTCTACCAAACATGTCTGTCACATCCATTTGAAGGAGATAACAGGTAACAAAATACTTTAGGAGCTTCACTTCTTAATTTATCAAAATAATATGGAATCAGAAGTGGGTAGATACATCTGGTTTCGGAGACGTAGACATATGAAGTTGGGGATATAGCTTTTAAGAAAATCATTATATGATGGGAGTTAATGTATCAATTTTGAATATGTGAAATTTAATTTAATAATCTAGGTTCTGGTTCATAAATGTTTGAAATCTATCCTAAAGTCTTCGAGATATAACAATATTTCGAAATTTCTGACCAACTTCTTTTAAAGAACCGTTACCTTTTGGAAATAATGTTTAATAAAATACACTTTTACTAATGCGGATTTTTATTCAGAGATTTTAAAATTTTACTAGCCAGACTTATAGCTTATTAAGCGTAAGACTAAATGAATTGTGTACAGAGTATAAAATAAATTCCCCTTGACATCGAATTGTCCACAAATCGAGCATTTTCATTATATGACAGCATTGATTCTAAAAAAGCAAGCATATTTATAGGCTCAAGAAAGCAGTAACATAAAATACTCTTTTCGACCACTTTTCCACATAAGTGGCCGTAAGTAGTATATCCGAAAGTGTAGCGCGACCTAAGGAGCAGCTTAAATTTATTTTCGTTAAGCTTATACCAAATAAATTGTACAAAATGTTGCATAGTCATAGGCTGCTCACATTATAAAAAATATTATAGCACATCCACAGGGGCAATTCAACCAACTATGTACAATTGTTTTGAAACATTAATGAATGTAAAAAACACTAAAGTTATGCAGACATTTTTAAATTTTGAGAATTTCAGAAATAATTTATGCATCAAAATTTCCACTATTTATGAGACTAAAAAATTTACACATTTTTCATTTTCATTGACGTCTCGTTAACCTCAATTTATTTCATTACAAAGTGCTTACAGCAACAGTTCGCTTAATTGCCCGACAAAATTGCTGAAAAAAAAGGTAGCAACACAACCCACTGCGTTAACGCCTGTTGTGGCTGCTGCTATTGATGCATCCTTATCGCTGGCGCATCTTCTGCAGGAGCGATAAGGCTAAAAACCCTTCTTGAATCGATGATTTATAACTCAAGTTATATTTACGCCAATTGTGGGCGTGTCATGCAGACTTTCGTAAAACAAACAAAGGCGAAAGTTTAAATGGTAAAATCAGCAACAAAACAGTTTTTAATGAACTGTTAAAACAAACACGACCGAACAGCAACCAGCCACCACCAACGGAAGGCCTATAATCAAAGAGATGCCAAAGTTAACGCCAAAAGTGACCAAAACAACACTTGCTGCTATTCACACCAGCAACAGGTTCATGGCGCGAAACTTAAAATTTCTTTATATATAAATTTTCAATTTCTACCGACGACGACGACGAATGTTAAATGTTAAGGAGCTGGAAGAACCACAGAAAGAAATAATAAGAAATCAGCACAGTTTTTGGTCAAAAGCGTTAACCAGCCAAACAGTAACCAAAAACGTGCCACTCATTTTCTGGCAATTGGCAAAAATTTGCATGTGCGTTGCAGACACAACGAAGCTGCTGCTTTTGCTTCTGCTGTGCAGCAGTAAATTATAGAATTTGCACAGCTTAGAGTTAGGATTTTGAATGAAAAAATTACGAAAAAAATCCATGCAGCACGTTCTGTGCTGTGGTCAGCTAAAACTTATCATTAGCTAAATGAAAAAAAAAGCGTATATCCACTTTGAATTTGGATTTGCCATACCATATCCTTAGCCTCAAATTTAAATGCTCTCATTAAGCTGCCGTTGTTGAAATTTAAATGAATAAATCTACTGCAACAGCAAATTGTCTGTTTGGTAGCATAAAACACATAGGAAGTGGGTTTGTCTTAGCTTTGTATAGCAAAAGGTTGCCTTGTTATCTCATCACTATCATCATCTTCATCAGAACTTAATTTGTTTGTTTAGTCAAGGTGTTTGCTAATTTAACGATGTTTTGGGATGTTGCTCCAAATAATAGTGCACTACCATTTCAAAGGTAAAGAAACTTTTCTCAGCCGTGCTTTTGCCCCAAAGTTTGCTTTTCAGCAGCAACTTTGTTACTTTTTTGTTAATCAAGTTGTTTCCAATTTGAATAAGAGGTAATTCAATAACAAGCGACATGTTGCTGTCACTGTTGGACAATCTTGTTGTTCAAACGTCAAGATTTAATTCGTGGTTATTTGTTTTGTAAAAAAAATAAAAATTGGCGACTGTATCATTAGAATCTAGTCAAAAATTTTTAAAATTGAAGTGCTCCAACTATTTCTGAATGGAATCATACTAAAGATGTGACTTTAAGCAAATTTGTTCAAATCATATAACTGGTGGTTCAGTTAGAGCATTTTTTTAAAAGGTATCATATAACATCCCGCGTGAGCCATGTTAAAGTGTTTTAATATTTTTCTTCACTGCTGTTTGAAATTCGATTATGGAAAAACTTAGCTCGGTGCAACGTCTAAAAATTATAAAGCTGCATTACGAAAACCACCCAGGATAATATTTACATGACCAAATACACCATATATAGTACGTAGTGAAGAAAATATAGCAGTGGTAGCTGTAAGTGTACGCGATGACCTTGAAGAACTGATTCGGCACCGTTCCCAACAGCTTGGTTTGCCGTATGCAATCAATGAGCGTATTTTACGCAAGGATTTTGGTTTGAAATTATACAAAATTGAACACGTGCTGGAATTCAAGAAGGCCGACCAAAAGTTCCAAAAGTTCAGCATTTTAGTGTTTGGGCTCTTGAAACGCTGGCTGAAGATGAGGCACATTTGCGACTTAATGCCTACGTCATAAAGCAAAGCTGCCATATTTCGGCTGAAAAGAAACCCGATGTGGTTCAAGTACTGCCCTTCACAACGGTTTAATGTGGTAAAGTCATCCGACCATATGCCTTCAAATGAGCCGATCGACGAAATTTCGTTTCAACAAAATGACGATTCTTGCTACATAGCCCATAAAACCATGGCTTTATTGCGAAGAACGATTCGATGAACACTTAATTTCATGCTTTGAACGGGTGACTTGTCCACCTAGATGATGTGATGTCACACCTCTAGACTATTTCTTTTGGGGAAAAGTAAAGTCTTATTTCCACTTGGATACGATTGAGGAATTAAAAGCCAACCATACTCGCATCGTTCGTCAAATACCGCTCGAAAATATGGAATTTCAGAATGGACCATATTAGTCGCAGTTACGGCCAACATTGGAAAGAAATTATATTTAAAAAACAAATGTAAAGAATTGTGCTCTTTTAGGATGTTAAAAGCTTAACTGCCACAATTTACTTACACTAAAATCAAAATTTCCATTATAACGTGAGAAAAACACTGTACTGAAATTGATGGATCTATGAATTTTTAAAATTTCGCAAAAACAGGTTCGAGGATCCCCAAGCAACTCTTTTTTCACAACCCATTTTACTGAAATGCTAAAATAAGTCATCTGAATTTTTTTTAAAGTTACACACTTAACGCTATTTGATATTTTGAATTTAATTATCTCAATAAAAAACTTCATATCGAAATCACGAAAAAATTTTATTACACCGATTTAATTTCATGCTAATACCACTCATGCCGCAGTCAGACCTTGCATGCAATTTACGAGTTAACGCATTAAAATCATGCAGCAGAATAAATAAAAGTTAATCAAATACTTTAATTGATTTCAACACAAAATGCGTGATTTTAATTTAGCTGTTGATGTATTTTTTATTGCAAAATTAACTATGCAGACGGATTTTATTTCTGTAAACATCAGCGTCATATGACTATCGTCACCAACATCAGTAATAATTTTGCACGCAAAGTCATCCTTCATGTTGGCAGCCGAAAAACTCCTCCAACTTCAGAGTAGGAGTACCAATCAGCAGCAGCAATGCATTTAAAAGCAAATTAAAAAGAGTTTCGTTTATTCGACTGCCACTGCTGCTGCTGCTGAAATGAAAAATGTGTTAAGCTTGGCTTGTTAGCAAGCAGCGTTAATCCTTTAAAAGCGATTATGTTGATGATGAAAAAAAGAAAAAAAAAAAATTAATAAATAAAACAGATAGTTATGTTAAACTACCTTGATGTCATATTAAAACTGGTCAAGTAGCACTTAAAAATGTTGTGTGAGCGAGTATGTAAATAAATATTAACTTGGCCATAACAAAGCGAAGGGCTTCAAAGATGCGCCTCGTATTGCTTGTTCGAGTTAAATGTTACCATAATCACTCTCAATTTCTAAAGCAGAATATATTTAAAAGGAAGATTTTAATACATTTTTCGCGGTAACATTAGAGGGTGTTCTTTAGTAAGCACATGCGAACTTTTCATGTAAATAATGACTGCCTGCCATTTATTAAGTTGATTGTTCTAAAGCTTCAATCCATGTAGCCCATGCAGTTCTTAAGGTAATAACGTCATGTTATGCAGTGGGTTAAGTTGTGACGATTGTATGTAAAAATGGTAAAATATATAGTTTCATCTAGACGACATCGAATGCAAATAAAAAATATCCCAAGTAGACCACCTTTAATAAAAAACTTGATGCAAAAGATTCTGTATACAGTTGAGTAAGTAAAATAGATGAGCAGATGAAGTCTGCTGCATCTTTCATAGATAATTAAATATGTGCTATTTCATTTTGAGCGATAGCCATAATGTTCGATTTAGTAAATTAGAAGGCATGAAAATCAGAAAGAAAGTTTCACAAAACTTTGAGATAGCCTAACTTTAATGAAAGTGATATGCAAATTCTTTGCAACAAAGTAGATATTTTGCAACAATAATGCAACACTTATGCAAGAAAATATCGTTACTTACACAAATGCCACAAAAATCTCCATTATATATAAAAACACGAACCAAACCAAGTTATGTAGCACTAGCTTTGCCCGCTCACTTCCCGTTGCACAATCTCGTTTACATTTACGCCGTCCTTACTGCAGACAATTGGATCCATGCACCAAATTTCGTAACTTGGTATAAGTACGAAGAATGGCAATTTAATAGCTTTTTTGTATGGGAGGAGCCACGCCCCCATACACAATGCCGTCCTTTTTTGCAAGTAGCTTGGCACAACCAATATAAATACATCACAGCTTTAGCTGTCATAGATGACAAGTTTAAAGTTTATTTGTTGTAAGCAAGGCTCCACGCCCCATTGTCATATCGCGTCCACATTTCATGAGGTTCTTAGAATAGACAGTATACATCCTTGTTCCAAATTTTAAAACTTTTGCTAAAATAAGTTACCAGATATAGCGTTTTAGATGTTTCTGCCACGCCTCGTCTTCAAATCCTGTTAGCATGTTTTCAAGAGCTTAGCACAGACCATATGCATTAAGACTCTTGCTAACAAAGGAGCGAAGATATAGCGTTTTAAGTGTTTTTATCGTATGAAAAGTGCCACGCCTCCTTGATAATTCCCGTCCATATTTCGTGAGGTACTTAACATAAGCTATATACATCTTAACACCAAATTTCAAAACTATTGATAGCGCTGCAGCTAAGATATAGCGTTTTAAGTGTTTTTGTTGCATGAAAGTGCCACGTCCCGTTGTCCGCTCCCGTCCATATTCTGCGAGGTGCTTTTCATGAACCATGCGCATCCTAACACCAAAATCTTAAGATTGTTGCCATCATAGCAGCGATAATAAAGCGATAATAAAGCGATAATAACGCGATAAGTGTTTTCACGTATGGAAAGTATCACGCCCCGTCGCGTGTTCCCGTTTGTATTTCATGAAATGCTTAGCTAAGCTATAAACATCCTGAAACCAAATTTCAAAACTATTACTGCCATTGGAGCCAAGATATAGCATTTTAAGACATAGTGTTTTTATTGCATGAAAGTTGCCACTCCCCATATTTTCATTGAAATAGGATATAGCATGTGTTGTTCAGGGATAGTGTAGATTTCTATAAGTAGAAAGTTTTTAGAATCGGAGCAGTAGTTCCATAGATTACCCCTATCTCCATGTAGAGTTTTTCTTACTGCATTCTTGTAGAGGGAAAGTTTTATTTGTCGCAGCTCGGCTATCGGCCTCTTCTATTTCAGTATGACTTGGAGTCCATTAAATTTTAAGGAGTTGAATTCAAGAACTCACGTCATGATGTGTAAGCGTTCCACTGCTTTGGTTCAGTTTTTTTTTTGTTTCTGTTGAAAACTTGATAAAAGTTGCAAAATATTGAAAACAAATAAGAGTTGACATATTTGTTTTCATACAGAAAATCGCAATTTTAAGAAGGCATTTCGACAAATATCTGATTAAAAGTATGCGTACAGCTTATCTCTTTAATCGGCGTTAAACATTAAGCTGGTTGCCATCAACACAAGACTTGCTCATTTGTGGCAAACAGCTGATCGTGGGCATTTGCACCCCATAAAACCTCACTAGAAAAGGCATAAATAATTTAAGAATATGTTGCATAGAATTCTCTAGAATTTGCTTCATCTCAAATGCATAATAACTCTGTGGTAAGAAGGATAAACAGCTTAAGCCCTATGTTTATACGCATGACTGAAACGGTTTTTCATTTTTGTCACAGTATTAAATAAAGCATTCTTCATTGTACTAAGTAAAAGATTTATAAACGTTTCAATGCAACGCATAAACTGTCATTACCTCTACGAACTTCGTAAAAAGTGTCACTATCAACTTACAATTTTACGGTGGAACCTGATTTCATATTAAATTAATAACCACTTGTACAACAAATGTCCTTGAAGGTCCTTTAACACAGCCAAAAAACAAGTAAGCCCTTAGGGCGCTAAAATCGAAAGTGAAATAAAGCCGACGATGACAAAAATCCTGTCAAACAGCAGCAGCATTAACATCGGCACGCAGCAAAAGTGACTGACCACAAACAAAAAAAGGATATCACTTGTGCGTTACAGGTGTTAAGCGACAAATTACAAAAAAAATTGCATGATGTCCCAGAGACTATATGGAGCCTTACAGCAAAACATTCAATCTAAATAAAGTTAACAATTTAATGGTGGTCCTTTCACTCTACCCCACACATATTTCGCTGAATATCATGAGAAGGGGAAACATATCATTTGCTTACTTAATTACCAAGAAGAAAAGTCAAATTGAGGCATCATTAAAATCGAAATTTCGCCACAAAATCGCACAATTGCGGTGGTCACTGTCGCAGCCATTGGGGCAAGAAAAAAGTGGAGCACGCTTAGACCAATGGCATGTGCCCCAAAGCGGTTTTCTTGCTGCAAGCAACAGTTACTTCAGTAGTAAGAAATTAAAACCACAACTTGCAATTGAAATTCAAGACTTGTCTTAATTTCCAGTCATAATTTTTTGGAATGCCTTCTTTCTGGTGAATTTTTTTTGCCTTTTTTTTTTAAATGTAACCGGTTTTGCATTGCGGCTTCGTTGCAAGAAATTTATAATAAATTTTTAATTTATGTTGCACAAACATATAAAAATTAAATTGCTGACACGAAAAAAAGCGTCAATAGTTAATTGACTCCACAAGGACACTTGTGTATTGTGCGTCCGTCTGCCTATTCAACTGCATACGCATGAGCAACTTCTCAACATTTGCGTGGACAGCAAAAATAATTTAAGACCATGCGGTTGCATTCTCAAAGTACATGCTTTCTTCGAGAATTTATTACAAATCTTGTTAGCAATGGACAGCAGAAGAAACAGATACAAAATTAACGACACTTCTACTGATTACCACAATAACTGGCAATACGCATACGATGATTATACAAACTCTCCCATGCGTTGCACAGTCGTTCATCATCTTAGCTGCCATATTTTTGTAGTCAAATACGATGTTCGCATGAATGAATGAAGTAAAGCGACGACAGTTGAAACTGGCATGCACGCATGCGCGCATTGGCTGGCAAAGGTAACATGCTGCGCTTTGCGTTGCTCAACCGGTTTGTAAATTCCTTTCAGTTGCAGCGTGTGCCAAACTCAAATATTGTACACTGCATATTTTTCTAATTAAATGTGGGTCAGTTATTTCCCCTGTATCTGTTACGCATTAAAGAACCGCAGCTTTTACCAAAATTAGCTGGCTTCTGAAAATTAGCATGCCTTATGCTCAGCGGCTATCAGTATACTTGATGCATTTTCAATTCCACTAGGTTGTTATGGATGGATGTCTCTTAACTTGAGCGTTTTAATCAAACAAGAATGTTGCTCATGGTTTTTAATGAATCTCAGACCTTATTTTCTGACTTCTCATACTGCTTCGTATACAAATTCGGAATCCATTACTATAATTGGACACATTATCTAAAGCCTACATAGCTCTCGGTCCACGTAATGTCATAAAACATGCTCTCTTTATAGGCTTTCCACACTCCTCAGGTATTCAAAGAGTCCAAGGGACATGTAGAACTTTAACTTTTTCAAGATTGATAAGAAAGAGTAGACTCATCCAAAACATACTTTAATTTAGAACAAATTTAAATACATGTCTTAAGCATAATTTTCTATATATAAAACATTACAACAGTTCAAAGAAATTTTCACTTGAATTAAATTGAGGTTGACCTAAAAATATTGTTATGTTTCCTTCTCGCAGCTCCAAATTTATTCAACTTCATCAAACAAACACTTTAATAAAAGCATACGTTGTGAGGAAGAACGTTTACTAGTTTCATGATTTTGAAAAAGTTTTTGAAAATGAGCAAAAGGTTTGGAAATTTGAAAAAATTTGGCACTTTATGTCGTGACCATGAATATAGTGCAAAAGCTCAGTGATTGGACAGAAAATAGTCAGCAAGTAGCATACCTCATGCAGTAGCTATGTTTTCCTTCTTTTTCTTCATCCTTCCATTCTTCCTTTTCGTAAATGACTGATAAAATAAATGGTGACTTTAACAGTCAAAATAATTATGTAAATCAGAAGCCAGCTATAATATATCCCCGGAATACCGGAAGGTACTTTTTGAGTTGCTCTCATTTCTTATTTTTCTTCTGCAGAATTCAATGGAGATGTCGAAAAAGGACTTCAATTAGCTTTGTAGAAAACCAAAAGTCTTCCTAAAAGACGTCTGCAACAAGAGGAAGGAAGGGGGGGGGGGGGGAGGGATTGGGTCGTAAAATGGACAACCGCAGCTAAGCAAGATGATCGAGTTCTTTCGGAATCAAGAATATATCGATTTTTTTTTTTATGAGAAACAAATAAAAACTATAAAAACGGAAAAGGGCGCTAAACATAATGCGATGTGGACGTACTTTGGAGGACGGGAGAAGAAAGCGAAACCGGGTAAAAGTGGACAACCAGACGGAGGTGTTCTAAGTTTCAGAATATGTGCGGGCTTCTTTTATCGTACAAATCGACGGGCACAGGTAGAAGTGTAAATTATTGAGTAGTAACTCGATATTTGCAAGAGTTCAGATTTCGAAAGATCTAGTCCCTTGTTTACTTCCATTATCGAATGGTGCTTAAAAATGTCTTTTCGAAAAATTAGTACAGCAGGAGACTTAGAGTGCCCCTGGTGAGTGCATTTTTGAACTTCGATAGGGATAGGGATATATTTTTCTTTAAATGTGCTAATATTGGCTACTTGAAAGAGACCTGTTTATGTCAGAAATGCATTTTTGTTCATTGCTCATTGCTTGCGGTAAAGCAATTGAAGCAATGCTCCAGAAGGACTTGCATCAACTCGAGAGTATAATTATAAAAAACTCTGTATAAACCCTGAAAATATCTTGTGTACGCAAAGTATTATCGCGCATGCAAAAATCGCATGTTCTGTTGGTAAGTAATTAATTTACAAAATTTAACGACAGACAGATAGTTTCGAAGCTGAAAAAAAGCCCACACAATTTTAACTAGAGAATAAGCCAGACAAAATAGCGCGTGCTTTTATACGCAGCTGTTAATTACAAGTGTGCACTGCTGCTTCACCGTTGGTTTGCTCTGATGATGATCAGTTGATTATTTTACGAGTAATATCAGTGCAATTAAGCTGTGCTTGGGTGCTCGAAATTTTGTTTGATTTTGGCGCGCGCACATAATTTTATCATTTTTCACTTTGTCAGCATGCACTCATGCATCATTTTATCGAAAAGTCTGTATTTACATAACTCACCTGATATGTTATTTTTTTTCTCAATATTGATTACAATGATGTTGATAATAATCAAGAAAATCGATTGTCTCAAGGTCATAATTAGCATTTTTATTGTCAATAAAAATATATGGCATTTTGACAGATTACAGTGGACTTGGTCTGGTGAACAAGTCCACACGTTGTCGTGACTATTTAACAGTTCTTGTGTGATAATTGAAGCGACAGCTTAAAATAATGTAATTTTTTTCAAGTGCTATTTTTTTTTAAAAATGTTTGAGCTTTGAAGAGAAAACATCTGAAATATTTTATTACAAACAAAAAAGAAGCAAAGAGGAAAGATTTTTACTGGCGTACTATAAACAAACTGCCCGAAAGTTTGGAAAAATGTGTAACTAACAATAGAACCTATTTTCAAAAAATCACTTTTTTATTATTTTTCCGAATTCGAAGTGTTTTTTTTTTTACGAAAAAATCTACATTCCATTTATGTGCGTAAGTAAAAGAAATTCATTTAATATAACAAGAAATATTCATGGGCTACAATCGCTGTTGATCAGTGTAACTTGTGTTTTCAAACCAAATAACTTCTAGTATAAGTCTATCAAAGTAGAAAAATAAATGCACGAACAGGGCGTATCCCATAGCTGATAATTTCATTTCTAAGCAAAGTGTAAAAGTGTGGACCAAATCATTTTCAAAAAGTGGCACGAATTTTTTCTCATAAAATCATAAATTTATGCGCTGCAACTTTGTTTAAGCTTGCGTGCAATTCCATACAAAGTTGCGTTTGTACTCATAAAACAAAGTATATAGAATTATGATAAATATTTGGCTCTTATGATTAACTAACAGAAATTGATCAACATCAGTTGCAATGGTTGGTAGTCATCAGCGTTAGCAATAAAGTTAACAAAGCAACAAATGCGGAAGCAATGGCAAATGTGCCTACTGCTAATCATGTGGGATGTCATAAAATTTAACAATCGCACAAAGATTTTTTTATTTTGATGATTACGATAAGACAGAGCTAATTTAAATCCATTATGTGATGCACAAAAGACTGCGCTAAATTCAATTGAAGACAAAACTGTTGCAAATTCTGTTCTGGGTTAATAAAGATAGCTGTTGTTTCGCAGCGAATTATATCAGAGAAAGAAATTAGCTAATGGCAAACTGCTGCCATCACGGATATATAAGGATACATTAAATTTATTGCTCATTATAACAATGTAAGAAGCTCATGCTAATATCATCTGTTAACTTTTAAATCAAGTTTGCGGCTTAAGTCTTTTGTTTTACATTGTAAAGATAACTTGCAAGACTCGGATTAAAGATACTAAAGAAGTTATTATGTTTGTATTGAATATAGCGATATGTTTGGAGTTTACGAAATCAGCATAATTTATTAAAAATAATTCTCTTTGTTAAAAATATAATAGTAGCCTTAAAATTCGAACAAATTTAAAGAAAATTGGTCAAAAATTTTAGGTAGTATGACTCTAAAAATTATTGTTTTTTTTTAGTAGGGCAAGCTTAAGGAATACTTGTTTTTTTAATATATAGTCGAATATTTTTAGGAATGTTACATATAATTTAGACAGACAAAACAAAGAAAAAAATTTACCTGAGATAAATGAAAAATCGATCTGAAATGAAAAGAAATTTTCAATTTTAATGAAATGTAAAATGGTTCAAAAACTATATGAAATATTAAAATAAAAAGGTTTACTGTAGCGTATGCTCTACATATTTGGTGCATTGAAGACGAAAAGTTATTTATGTTATGAATGACCTGAAATTTTTTTGTTTATTTTTGGTCATCAGTATGTAATTTTATATTTTTTTAGTAGATTTGTATATAAATTATTCCCTAGTGTGATCATAAGACTTTTGTTTTAATGAGGCCGCATTTCTATTTTAGCCCTATAAGTTTTTAATCCACCACTGGCAGAAATGCTTTAGACAATTTTCTACTTCTACTTGAGGAGCAATTAACCCCACAGGGAGTATTTTAATGGTCTTAAAGTTCTATACAGAAAGTTTCACCATTATGTGTACAGCAAAAATCTATAATGCTAAAAATTTTAATGAAACTTACAAAAAATTATTTTTTTTTTAAAAATATTTCGGAGGCGTGATTAGTAGTTCGTAATCAAAAAGACAATGCATAATTTTGCCTAAAAGTAATTCTGTGCCATTATTTTTTCTATTGCTCGTTGAATTCAAAACCATAGAGGGGGTGCTGGTGTAAGTTTTGACATAGTACTTTTTACGCATAACTTCATGTATATGAGATTTATTCCAACCTGCACTAATGCTTTTTCAAACCAGTTTAAAATCACATGCACAACATTGAAAATTTTGCGCACATTTCTCGAATATGACGCAGTTTAAGTGCATCTTGAAGATTCGTATGATTAATTGCAGTCTTTAATCCTTTAATGTGAAGCAGACGCGTCGGTTCTTGATGATGCATTTTTGTAACTCATAAATACGCATCAAATGTTGCTGTTGCTGCTGCTGCTGTTGCTACAACAATTTGAAACACGATTTGTGCATCATGTCAAAGAAGATTGATTTTTGACGGCAGCTTAGTAGTCTGCATTATGCGTGTGCTACTTTTCCTGCGATTCCTCATTTATTTCCTCTGCCAGCTTGAATGGGTGGTGAGCTGCTGATTTGTTTATTCAATCAATATGGTGGACCACCAACGTTGCGACATCAATGTAACATGCAACAGGTTGTAAGTGCTTTGCAGCAGCAGCAACAACAACATTGCCTGTTAGCTAAAGAAGCGTGGCTTTGAGTAATTAGCAGAGGTGGAGCATCGCACAAATTAATAAGCAGCAAAGAACAGAAAAATTACAAAAAGGGGAAAAGTGAAAATCTTCAAGTTATTGAAAATGTAAAAGTTTTCTTTTTGACAAATTGCAATAATAAAATGACGTTTAACCTATATTTTTTAAATGCATTGCAATTACGTTGTTTTTAATTGATTTTTTAAAGTCAAGTTGAAGTGAGAATAATGACTTTTTACTTAAGATGTGTGACTTTTTGATAGGGTGCTTCCTTTGGGTAAATTATAAAAATTTCAAAGAAATATCAGCGTTTTTTATTGCTTATGGTTGAATAAACAATGCAAAAGAAAGAATTTCAGAAACCTAAATCAGCAATGATATTTTTGAAGTTCAAAGTTTAGAATTGTAAATTTTTTGATTAAAATTTTAAAACGAGCTAATGCTCATGAGAATATAACTTGATTAAAGGTCGAACATTTTTATCAGCTGAATCCTAATCCGATTGGCCTGGAAATAATCAACACTGCTCTTGTTCTATTTTAAACTCCTAGCAACTAGCTCAGTACTCCTCTACTTGGGGGTGCCACTGAACACGAGACACGGCGCTATAGCCCCCTCTAGCTTTACCTTAATCTTGCGCTGATACGTGTGTTCTATTGCTTTTTAACGCTTCAATCATGACCGACGCTTTGACCAACGGTTTCGTCTGTCACTTTGTTAGTGCTTTGCACATTTTTGGTTTGAGGTTCGTTTCCATAGAAGATTTCCCAAAATTCAAGCAATTCAATGTGTCCAATATCTTCTACTTTTCAAGAATACTCAGGAAAGGAATCCTCATGTTCCACTATCTAAGTTTAGGGCAAACATCCAACTTGCATTCACCGATGTGTCAAATTTGAGCTACCTTTACTCAATGCTATGCCATCTTATAACAACTTTGGATGTACTTGTACAAGTTTGTGCACTTGTAGCATAATTATTGATATCATTGCCGCAATCATCTCGATATGCCTTGTCCAACAATGCACGAAAAAAAGTAGCTTATGAAAGTGTGGCTATGATAAATATCATTCGAATACCAGACACATATGTCCCCGTTGCGTTAGTACAATTCAGTGCAGTGTAGAGCAGGATGAAGCATTTGTTAACAGCTTTCATGCGCATGCACATGGTTCACCCATAACTACCATTATGTGCGATAGAGCTTCGTTAAATTTTGTAGCTGGGTGGACTTAGAAAGAAAGCTGTATGTCAATACGAGCACTAGTGAAATCCAAATAAATATCAACGGCCTTGTTCGATGTGTCAGCTTCATCGTTCCGATAGAGAACGGCGTCTTATTGTCTTCAACTTTCCACAAAGTAAATAGCACTTAATTAAAACCACAGCAGTGATATCTTCTACAACCAGGACATGGAAGTAGTACTCTGACCTGTTATCTTATGAGGGAAACAGTGCAGCAGCCACTCTGTCTATGAGTGCTGAATCCATAAACTACAATGGTCTGGGTCGCGTGTCATCTTGATCATTGAAAGCTTGTAGGCTCTTCCTCATCGGTATCGATGTGTGTAGTCTTGCGTAGGAACTCAAAGTAGCAGGTTTAACACGATCGTATTGCCTTCTTAGACACTTTGCGGCGCATCAATTACAACTTCTGCGTGCTTAGTTGCAACATCTGCTATATATTGCCATTCGTTTGTTACTCTAGTTAGGCTTTCCACTTTAAACTCAATTTTCTTCTGGTGGATACAAATTAACGAAAGTTTTCTTTTAAAAAGACTTAAAAAAATTCAGTCTCTTTGATTAACTAAAAATGGCTACTTTTCACTTAAAAATCCTCATAAAATGGAAGCTACCAAATCAACTTCGTTGGAATCAAAAAACATAATCGACATCAGAACTTTATTATTACTATGCAGCTAGGCGGGGTTTTCAAGGATTTATGTTTTTTTTTTAGAAAATGACATTTTTTTTTACAACCAAAAAAGGTGTCCTTTGACACTCTGCATGGCACCAAACTTAGGGAATTCAAATTAACAGCGAAGTATTTAACATTCATTTGAAAATCATTGAAGTCCATTTAACAATGCAAAGCATAAAGAAAACTCAAGGTTTTGGGAAAAAAGCAAACAAAAGTGACAACGACAGACGGCACGTCTCAAAAAATAAAATGCATAACAGAAGATCACAGTTCCTTTCAACGATATACACTAAAATGAGCAAGTGACTGCTTGGTAGCACGCAGCACGATGTCACACGCTGTTTTGCAATTTTTGAGCGCCTTGCTGGGAAACATTTATCGCCTTTTAGAGAACAATACAATTTCGTTTTTGTTCCCATGAGGAAACCCTAATAAAAATAGCCATATAATTTCAAAGAGTTTTGCAACAGTGTAACTCAGATCAGATGTTGCAACATTTGAAGTGTCCTGTTGTTTGTATCCGGTTTTATGCATTAGTTATATAATAAAAGAACTTCCGTGCAATAAATTTGGTTTATCTTCTGAATTTTGCCGATTTATAAAATTTAAAGTTCTCTGAAATGCATCAAAAATCCAATGGCTTAGTATTTTATATTCAAACTTTCTCAGTTGAAATAGCTGTTATTTTTACTGATGCTGATAATGAATATGATGATGATGATGACGAAAATGATCAGATTGCGTACACACATGGGATGTTACACATTCAACAGTCTGTCACACATGTGCATGACGTACAGCTATCAGCAATCAACGTATCGCTCATCAAAAATCAAAATCATTTTCAAAACGTTGTAATTATATGGAGACCAAAAGGTAGAGGAAAAACACAAAGTTTGCAATTGAGCGAGTTTTTCGGCCAAATGAGCTACATAGTAGCCAACGAATTCGCTGGTGCGCTGAAGCAATCACACTGAGAACAAACTGAAGTTAACTTTTTGAAAATGCATGACTTTGGAAGTAATACTGCATCTATGCACTACTAGCAAGTTTTACATAGCTCAATACACTGAGTTATAGAAGATCGTTAGAGTACGCTCTGTAGGCTTAGTAGACATAGATGAGAAAAGTTTTGAACACAAAGAATTTTCCCGTGCTGCATTTCTAGATGCTGCAAGTGCTTTCAATAATTTAGGAAAAGTTTTAATCATCTGTTCGCTGCAGGACATCAATAACGATTCCTGAGTCACTCAGTTGATCTGAAATATGCCACAAAATTCGGATGATTTACTGAGATTGGAGGATCAGAGGCTAGCTGGCCGAGGCGTCATTGGAGCAGTAAAATCAACACCACAAGGATATTCAGAGATAGCTTTACATTCTCTACCGGTTTTAAAACCTTATAGATATGGAGGCTCTAGCGTTAAGCACAGCCAAGTTAGGAAAACCGAGCACTTTAGGACATGAGTCCATTTTGGTACAATGCTGTGAGCATGGTCTCTCGATATGATTTTAGAGAAAGTATCAACATTTTCATCCCTGTTAAGAGTCATCAACTACCTGATCACTTTTTTAGTGATTGACGAGATGAAGCAACATAAAACAGCAGAAATTGGAAACGGCAAGAGCATTGGGAACTTTCTCGAGAGTGCTCAGTATTAGATAATTTTAGAAACTCCTTAATATTTAAAACATTCATCATGGCAAAAAATCATAGATAACCCATTTTTGGGACAGGCTTCGACGATGCAATTCCATTTATCATATACTGTCCTTTTCGAGCTGTATCTTTTGGCGTACATTTCGAGCTGTAATATTATATAATTTTTATCAAAACAACAAATTTTGGCGAAATTCGGATTTTCAATAACTTCAGCAATCCAATTTATATGAAAATTTTGTGTATTGCGATTTGTACCTCCTAAAATCTTCAGTGTAGAAATATATTAACAAAGCACCCGCGATTATTTAAATGTCGTGTGTTGTCGCACACGACCAACTACCAATGCACGTCAACAAAAGCAAAAATACATCAATGGCAACAACAATACGAAATGCAAACCAGCTCAAAGCAATCAACGCTACTGTCACTTCTGACTGTCGTCTGTAGTCGTCGGTTGCTGTTGCTGTTGCTGCTTCTGTCTGACTTGGGGCGGCTGCCTTATCAGTAGCAACAATAACAATAATGTGAAATGTCCGTCATAAGTCCTTTGGCAGTCACGCGCCCCGTCGTGTTGCCCTGTACTGTGTCAACAATTACAACGATGAAACCTGATATGCGACTGCAACGCGCACGTACGCTGCAATTATCGGGCAACAACAAAAGCTACAGCAATCAGCGGCATGAAAAAATGCATAACCAAAATTCTATAGCGTTACGCTGGTGCGCATGCGTAAAGCGTTAAAATAAAAATAAATTAAAAAAAATCAACTACCTACTCTGCTGCTTGTGAAGACGCACGCGCAATATTCGTTGCAGCCAGTGCAACAGTCAGTCGCGCGACAAAAAATTTCACCTGTTGACACAGTAACTCAGTTTGGTGCGCATCATTGAATTTTGCCACTGTCTGTCTCTTCACTCTTCTTTTGAACATTCCACGCTATATTCAAATCGGTTTCATTTTCAAGAGTTGACACCCTAAGGCAGCAGCAGTGTGTCCAACGACCACCGACTACCGATGATAATAAAAACAAAATGAAATTATTTTTATAAAAATCGAAAACACGTTGCAATTTACTTTATGAAGAGTTGACAATTAGTTGGAGGAGAAAAATAAAAATCCAGTTGAACTTGATCCACGCGTGTTATTCGGATAGGTCTGTCATAATCGACATGAAAAATGTGACATTTATATATAGAATTAATTGAAACAAAAGACTTAAGCAACATACCAGTTTGCATTTTGTTTGAGGTGCATACTTTAAGAAGGACAATATGATCTAAAAGAATAGTAGTTATAACAAAATGTAAATTCTGCGCAACCCAGTGTCTAGGTGACAATGTTTAGTTATATTTGAAATGTGCAAGAATGGAATCATTCAAGAAAAATAGCGCTTTTTAGTAACATTTGCAGCAACATTCATCTTGTGTTATGTAGTAAAAATATCCTTATTTTGTCTGGTACAAATTGTTATACGCCTTGATGTGTTAAAATTAGCTTCTGATCGAAATTAAAAAGAAACTTTGCCTTTGTAGCTAAATTTTGTTTTAAAAGATCTTTGTAGAGCATGATAGAAATGCATAATAAAGAGAGACGTAAAATATCTTCAATATGCATTTTTGAAGCTATTATTAGGCTGCTTATAAAGCTATAAAGACACAAACGAGACATCCGCCTCATGTCTTAATATGCATTTTAATAGGTACATCATAAAGAGGCACACAAGACAAGCCAGCTCATGTTTCGTAGATGTTTTTATATCACATCATTGTTCACTTTTTGCCTTTTTAAGGTGATTCAGAAAGGGAAATGTGAGAAAAATATGATTCACCTATAATGTATCTATAGTTGAATATATCACAGATAGCGCAGTAAATAGCGTGCAGGACTATAGATCGTCAGGACATGGGTTGGAGATCGTAACATTAAATTGAACTGTAATTTTCATATTAAGTCTGTAATACATCTTTAAAGTGTCATAGCAAGACAGTTCTTACGAAACTCTTTTTTTGAGTCACTGTAAATTATCTTTTAAGAACCTACTATTTTACATAGTCTCATCAAAAATAACAAAATCACCAACATATTATACTTCATGCGTCAAATGGCTTATACAGAATCTATAAATATAATATGTTGTCTTTCTACATGTCTTTAAAATGCCTTTATAAGAAGCTATAAGACCTATTTGGTACTAGGGTGTTGGTAAGGCTGTGTTTAGATCAAGCTCAGCTTAAAAATAATAAAATATGTTCTTGTCCAAGTACTAAAAAATATCTGAAAATGAATATTAATTTAACTTTATTTTGATTGCAAACAAATGACTTAAGTAACAAACTTTATGCAGCAGCAAAAGATTCACGTAACGATACCTTAAGGCCCATTTAATTTATTTAAAAGATTTAAAAGATTGTAGCCTCATTTGAAATTCCTTGAGCACGACGAAACAATGCGTTAAAACGAAATAAAAGTTAATTATATTAATTTGAGTACCGCTGGTGCAGCGTCAGCAGCAGAATGCAAAAAGGTGTCATTGTGCAAATTAAATAAAATTTAAAGGAGGCATCATCAAAGCAGCAGCGATGCTGATTTCATGATATATTTAAATCCCTTGACGAGTTGACGAGGACGCGTTGCAGTTTATTTATCTTGATTGGCGTTTTATGTCACTTTAATGAAAATTCACTCAGCAAAAAAATAAATAAAAAATAGTTTAAAGTCATGCTAAGAAAATGCAAATGCAATTAACTGCGCATTTTTCGCACAAAAAATTGCTAAATGTTTTAAAAAATTTATCGGCAGCAATTTTCGTTAAATTTCAATAATGTTTGCTATGAAAGCTCAGTGGGGTTGTAATTTCAATTTCTTCCCAAAAAAGAGAAAAGAATTATCTGAAAACAACAACTCTTTAAGATTGACTGCACACGCACGAAAACACTTTCAATGAATATGCCCTTTATTTAATGTCAAAATCTTATCCTTTTTCACATATATATATATATATCGATTTCCCAAAGGCCAAAAAATACCGAAAAAACCGCACGCAAGCAACTGACATTTGAGTCGATAAGAAAATCCTTTTAATTAAACCATAAAGTTCTAGGAAGTGATAAAAATGCAGCAGCGTATTGGCGTCTATTGCACACAAGGACGAAAAAAAAACGCAAGGACAAATATCAATTTTTACTATCAGCTTGTGGTCACTTGCATGGTCTACCTTTCGACAGAATCGTAACATTTTTATCAATGAACGCTCGCATAAAGCCACATACAAGAGTTGTGATAATGCAGAACATTATTATTGCATTAGCGTTTGGAAATGCGTGTTATGTGCAGGCTTGAAGTTTTTTCTTCTTCTATTTATCTGCTAATAGAGACTTAAATACTGTGCTGCTTATCTAATTGACTTAAGCGTGAATTTCTTCTGTAGAATTTTTTATTTTTATTTGATTGCATTTTTATCGCTTACAACTTCATTCAAGAGTGTACAATTTTTAAGAATCCATGCGTGCAATTTATTTTGTGATAAAAAAGACCACCAAAACGTTTAAAATGGAATAAAAGGCTTAGTCTTGTTTCTGACACTCATTTCATATAAATTTCATAACCTGCAGTAGGCCTTTTTTCATGCTACCTCCTATAGTTGACGTTAGTAAAGCCTTATAACTCTGTTCTAATGGAGTATTCTTCTTGTTGGAAAGAGTGAATTTGGCATTATTTCTTTTGAAAAATACAATAATTAATATTTGAAAAAATTTTAAGTTATTGAAAATACCAACGAATGATAGATGTATCATTTTAACGACCCAACTAAGGTTCGTTTAGCATTTATTACCAATTGGTAAGATCGATATCGAATAAAAGCATTTGTTATTCATATTTATGACTCATTTAGGATTCATATTTATAACTCATATGTTAGCTCGCTTAAAACTCAGCTTGTGAATGTATCCACTTTACATCTTTTATTTGTATTAAGTAGTAGCTATTGACTTTTATAAATTAAATTTGATTTCTATGATTCATTTCCATTTCTTATATCGTTAAAAACACATGGTTACGGTATTGAGATTTTGAAAACTTGATGATTTTGAAACAGTCACACGGGGCAATGTCAGGTCATTATAGTGCTTAGTCTATGACATTCAATGAACTTTTGGCTAAGACCTGATGGTTTTATGAGATACGCATTATCGTGATGCAAAATCTTTCTGAAGATATCCTCACGCAAGCGCTTGAAGAAATCCTTGAAATGTGTGTTTCTGAAAACATTATTTACTTGCTGATAAAACGCATTGAAACTGATAGTTTTTAAGTTATTTTTGCGAACGTAAAGTGAAACACTCAGGAGTCGCTCTTATTTTGCGCACAGAATATATTTTTTATGAAGCCTTAATATCAGTGCTTAGAGAAAACTAAGATTTGTGACTGTTTATAGCTGGCATGGTCAGGAGAGTTGAGTAAGGGAGCTAGAAATCGCTATTCACTTGGTCAAAAGAGTCAATGCATAAATTTGCAAACCAAAACTACAAGAACTTAAAAAAAGTTCAAAGTACAAAATGAGATGGGAGCTATCGCAGCAACAATAACTTTCAAGACACAAACATGAAGTCAAATGTATTGAGAAATTTTTCAATGCGAGCGGGGAGCTGTGACGATATTGCTGTTGTTCTAAATAACGGAACTATTAATGAGCAACTGAAAAGTGACAAAAAACACGATATTTATATGAGAGCTCATCAAGTTCGTGAAGGAGCCGGAATAATAAACTTTTGTTCTACTTCGCCATCTCTGGCTGATAACTTCAAACTTTTAAAAGCTTACAAATTGCACAGAAATTTTTTATGACCCTCTAAGTTTTAACAGCTTCATCTTTTAAATAATATATTATGGTCATTAATTAACGTTAGTTGATAAAATGACTGTAATTATCTCATAAAAGGTGTTTTTTTTAGAGGTTTGTTTTTTGAATAGAAATGAAACTAACATTTTATGGTCAAATCTGGCAACTCTAATGTCATTTATGTTCAGTTTGGTTTGCCATTTCATCATGAATAGGTTGACAAAAGAAAAACGCTTGCAAATCGTGCAAATTTATTTCGAAAATAATGGTTCAGTTCGCGAAGTTTACCGCAAGCTCCGTCCATTTTATGGTCGACATAATCGTCCATCAGAGCAATTAATTCGGTTAACCATGGATCGTTTTCGCACTACGTTTACTCTATGTGATAATACGCATCCGCAGAGACGTCGAAGAGTGCGCACCGAAGAAACAATTGCCGCTGTAGAGCAAAATGTTGAAGAGGACCCGAATGAATCGATTCGCCACCGTGCACAGCAATTGGAGCTTTGTCCATCAACTTTATGGAAGATTTTGCGCAAAGATCTTGGCTTGCGACCTTACAAGATCCAGCTTGTGCAAGAATTAAAGCCGCGAGACCATGCAATGCGTCGTGATTTTGGTGTATGGGCCGAAAATGAGATTGATCTCGATGCTGATTTTCATCGCAAAATTTTGTTCAGTGATGAGGCTCATTTTTGGTTGAATGGCTACGTCAACAAGCAAAATTGCCACATTTGGAGTGAAGAGAATCCACATGAGACCCTTGAGACGCCATTACATCCACAAAAACTGACTGTTTGGTGTGCTCTATGGGCTGGTGGAGTCATTGGGCCATACTTCTTCTGAAATAATGCTGGAGAGTCAGTTACCGTTAATGGAGACCGGTATAGCGCCATGATAACCGACTATTTTGTTCCCGAATTGGATGGCATGAATGTGGATGAGTTGTGGTTCCAACAAGACGGCGCTACATGCCACACAGTGCACGTCACAATCGATTTATTGAAGGAAACATTCGATGAGCGCATAATTTCGCGGAATGGACCTGTCAATTGGCCACCAAGATCGTGTGATTTGACACCATTGGATTATTTTCTTTGGGGATATGTGAAGTCGCTCGTCTACGCCAACAAACCAGAAACGTTAGGGGACTTGGAAGCCAACATTCGTGGCGTTATTGCCGACAGACGGCCCCATATGCTCGAAAAAATGGTTCAAAATTGGACCTGTAGAATTGGCTTTATTCGAGCCAGCCGTGGCGGCCACATGCCCGAAATCATATTTAAGCATCAATGGCATAAAATTATCCTTTGAATAAAGTCAAATTGATGGACACTAAAACGATTTTCTTGTGTTTTATTTCAATTCGAAGCTCTATACCTCTAAAAAAACACCCTTTATGTGGCTCTAACGCTAGCCATGCACTATTTTAAATCTTAATTTGTTATAGTTCCATTTATTAGGTGAATGTCAAACACATTTCGTTCTCTTGGCAAAACGCAAAATCCTGTAAAAGTCAATTAATTTAATCATCATATTTATATGCCAAGAGATTCATGTCTCTAAGTACGAAACTTTAGATTGTTACTATTTTTTTCGCTACTAAATCAAAGTCATAATTAAATTACAAGTCTTTCATAAAAAAGTTAGGAATATTTTTGGGGTGAAAGGTCTCGAATATGATATATTTCACAATACAATATCGTATACCACTTGTCACTAATAGACAATTATAGTCACTGGAAAAACCTCATTGTTTATTACCAGACGGTGCGTATTTAGTGTAAGTTTTTAGCATTTCTATGGCAGCTATAAGAATAATAGATATTTATTGAAATTTCATTAACTGTTTGCCTATTATTTATGCCAAATATTATAGTTCTGTTTGATATCACTTATGTTTTACTAAGATATGACGATGATATCTGACTTAAATGAAATCGATAATTATAGCAAATGCAAAAACTCACTATGTTCAAAGTAAGATCATTACTTTAGATATCTGGAAATCATCTGTAATAGGCAATTAGGTGTCGCAATTTGTTTGAATTTTAATCGTAAGCTTCTCTGTATAACTGGCTTAGAAAATTACGCAACTATTGTTGTTTAAAATTTCATTTTTTTTGAAGTAGTTATAAACCTTTCTTTATTACCTTCTGATTTAGTTATAGAAAGTTTGAATTTCACATCATGTTTTAGTTAATTTTTCAGAACACTATAATCGTGAACTTTGACCATAAAACATTCCATAATTTTATTAAACCAGTAAAGTCCGTTATGACTCTAGGCAAACATTTCAACATATCAGAAATTGCAAGCCGCACACAAAAAAGGCTCGAAATTGTTACACAGTGTTATTAAATTTAATCATAACTTCAATTAAATTTTGATTAAAAAAAAGATGCATAAAGACAACAGGTTGCTTATGATAAAAATTTCATAATTAAAGATGACATAAATATAACGAAAATTCGCGCCACGCTGCTTAAACGCTGATTTTTCATTATCTCTGCTGTGGATTAAGTGCCACTAAAAATTTCATTCAACGGCTATCACATAATACTTGAGAGATGAGTGCAGCCCTTACATAAATAAGCGCCGCCTTAAGCCACTTGATGATCGGTGAGTTACAATGAATTTTTTATTAAGTTATTAAGATACAAATGAAGATATCAACTTTTAAATAAGTACGTTTATTTCATGCAAGGTTATATAAATACATAAAAAAAACATTTTTGTTAGCAAAAAAAAAAAAAAACAAATGCTTCACTGCTAAACTCTAAGCTTACGAGTATACCAAACTTACTATAGTCTTTTTTCTAAATTTTCCCAATATTGTGAGATCTTTTTAATATGATTTTATGTGAAAATATGAATCTCTTGTTAAAATTATGTTTATTTCCTGCAGCTAAGCAACTCAGCTATCTGCAACATCAAGAATTTATGTCAAGGTAGCATCGTAAACTTATATTTCTTCAACGTTTTTATCGGAAATGTCAAAATCAAAACTAAGATATCTTAGCAGAGGAGACAACCATTTGATGTCGCTCTTCCTTTCGAAAATGTCTTATTTTGTGCGTTATTTCATGGATACTTTGGCGTTTCTTTTTTGTTAGCGCTTTATGACTTATGATATTTAGCGCGTTGTCAAACAACTTAAGTTGCCTTTAGAATTCTTTTTTTTTAAGGTTGATTGTATTGACGCCGGTTTTTTTTTATTTTTTTTTATTATTTTGCTTTAAGAAAAAATTACAAAAATCTACGATTTTGTTGTTGCTCACTTTATGCTGCATTGTCAGTATCATATCAAGAGTTTGGTGTTACCAACTTTGACAGTTCCTCAAGTTATGTCTGCACTTTGAAATATTTTATGACAGAACAATTACATTTGTTGTGATTAATTGTTGTGCTTTGTTTTGATTTTTCGATATCAATGACAGGCCAAGTTTTTTTTTATTGATCGATATAAGAAATATAGATTTTAATGCCTTAAAATGATTTCTTAAAGGCTTTTTGTTGTATTAATAAAAAAAAAATATGATAACAATTTGAAACACTTGCTTAAAGCATTATTTTATATATTTATTATACTTTACTTTTATCAATGCAATTAAATATGGGTCAGCGCACGTGTAATCAATTCAGTACATAGGTAATAAATTATTATATTAATCTTTAAGCGAATTGCAAATAAAACGGCTCTATGAGGCCATACAAATATGGCAACCAATTTTAATTTATTTGAAAAAAATATTTGTGAAATGAAGTTTTTGTTAACATTGTAAACAAAAGGAATCGATTTTAAAAATTTTTAAAATTTCGGAATAATTTATCTGTCCCTAATTACTTAAGAAATTCGTAATAATCAAATAATTTTATGTCATGCTCTGCGCTTTTTAAAAATTTCATGAAAAATGTCGCCATGCATAGATATGTTGGATTCTCTTCTATATGCCAAAGTTTCATTTAAATCGGTTCATACGTTCAAATATATCAAGTTTTTGTTTATAAAGTGATCAAATATTTAGTTTTATACAAACATTGTAAAATTGATCTAGAGCCGTTTTTCTAATATTTCATTTAAATATGGAAAATGTAATTTTTTCTGCGGCTTAGACAAAATTTAACACATCTGCGATCTGCGGAAAGGGACCATATATTGTCAGTACACTATGTAGAATTTTACCGTTTTCTTTGCCATAAATTCAAATCACGTGGACGTGTCACGCCCACTTTTCATTCAAATTTAGTAGTAGCGGCATTACTTTACTTTAGGAGCTCCTCTCATTTTGTATAAGTCCAATGTTTTCTTACAGGTTTTTAATACTGACAGCGAATATTGGCTTAGAAATTGGGGGATGTGTCTAGATACTGAGGTATAGACATCGAAAAATGAGGCTTTAGCTTTTGAAAACAGCATTGTAACTTTGGAACCCTTGAGTCAATTTGCAAAAGGCGTAATATAATGAGTTATGATACCGGCTTATCAAATTTTTAAATATGTGGTATAGTTTTCGTGATATGATATTCTTTTTATTTTCAGAGAAACTTTTTTTTAAATGCATTGCTTTTTTTTTGGCAAGAATTGTATTATTGACAAACATTATATTAATACATTAGGATAGCAATTTTATGTTTTTTCAAATGATGTGCTATTCAATGTTGGTGTATATCTACCAAATAAATTTTTTAACAAAAACGAGCACTTTAAATTTTCTTGAACTTATGGAATATGTCGACAGTAACAACAACAACAACGACATTTCATTTGTTTACTTGCAGTGGCATTTATTACAAATAAAAAATTTAAAAACGATCATTCAGTAGCAGTGAGTGCCCACGAAAATTGCAACATAGATCCTAGGGCTGTTAGCTTCCTCAAACAGACTGCATATAAATAGACCCAGCATACTTTCCACCATACAACTGTGTATTATAATTTTTGAGAGCTCTACTCGGTAATAACTTTTAGTTTTAATAACGGACGTGACAAATGGCTGTAGAAATACCCATATGAACTATGGAAAAATAAGGAGACATGCCACGTCATGGCTTTATATGAGGGCACATTATTGTTAGTTTTTTGCCTTTTTAGGGCGTTTTACAAAGATCAAGAGAATGATATGATTCGCCTTTAATGTATATATAATATATCACAGATCACCTAGTGGAAAGCGTGTAGGACTATGAATCGTTGGAACTTGAATGGAGACCAGCGTCCAAATCGTAAGTAAAAGTTAAATCTTTTAATAAAATCAAATTCAATGTAATATTTGTTTTAATTTGCACATAAAATCTTTAATGCATCTCTAATGCTCTGAGTAAAACACTTTTTACGGAACTTTTGCTTGAGTCTTTATAAGGTGTCTTTTAAACATTTCAGATAGATATTTTACCAAAACTTTTCTAAGATGAAAAAGAGGGAAACGTGTCTTTATATTTCATACACCAAACGATTCTTAAAGAATTTGTAAATTTATCATGTTATCTTAGTACTTATCCTTAGAAGGCTTTTAAAAGAAACTATAAAACGTTTTTTTGTTACTAAAAATACTATACGATATTCTTATAGAACACTGTGTAGTAAATAAAATAAGCAATTATGTACCCAAAATAACCCAAAAGAAAACGTGTAATGAGCTTTAAAAGTCGGAGTTCAGAAATTCGATTTTGAATTTCAAACACATGTGACTCGATTTACTTTGTGATTTGAAATCAACGCTATCACAACTTTGAGTCCAAGTTTTGTACTAAATTCAAGTGTCATGATAGAAACCTATGGATCACTAATACCGATACTGGGCGCTATTTGTCATTCTCCTAAAAATGTTGTACTACCAAGATCAGGTTCCTCCACGTAGAGTGCAGCATATGAGTAAAAAGTGATTTCTAGCCATGATAATGTTTAATGACAGAAATCCATTTTACATCTCATCTAAAGCATACCAAAATGATTAATAAAAATTTACATTTATTGGCGGCGTCTACATGTTGTAGACATGTGTTAAATTACAATATTTCAATGACAATAAAATCAGCTTCGAATCACTATAAGGTTCCGCCGTGTATCTTTTGCTTATTAAAAAATGGTAGCAACTAACATTATTGACAGGATAATCGTGATGTTAATATTAACGACTTTATTTAACGAATTTTATTGCAATAATTAAAGAAACCAACATCAACTGGAAAATTATATGCTTTCACTTGTTTTGTTGTTATTGTGGTCTTTGGTGTTTTTTTTTATAAACAATTAATTACATACATTTCTTGGCAACCTTGCGCCAAGGAAACAACTCAGAAAAAGACATGGAAAAAAGCGGACATACAAAAAATGTTCATGTTAAGCCCAACATGTCAACATAATTAATATTACATTTTTGTGTCAGATAATGATAACGCCTGCCAAACCAGCAAAACCATAACAATGATGATATGCCAAAAAGCGTTCACTTATTGTATAGTTCCCTTTTTGAAACTTGTAGTCCACATGTTAATATGCAGCTTTATCGTTTCATCTTAGCCGCTTTTGCAAATTTTTAATTTTTAATTAAAGGCATTAAATAAGAAAATATACAATGTAGCTATGTTGTTTTGCGTCGTCGTTATTGTTGTTGCAATAATTGCACACTAAACAATATATTAAAATACAATTTAAGATTTTCGGAAAACGCTTGAGCACCTTTCACTGTCGCTTTTGTTGGCTTAATGTCGAATTTTGTCATTAAATTCAATGAAAGTGACAGTAGCGCGTGGCTGTTGCGGCAGCTTCTTCGGAAATTGCTCACTTGTGGTGTAGAGTGGAACTAATTTTGGCAATTAAAAAATTTGCAATGCTGTATGTTGATATACATTTCGTTTTATGATATATTGCCTTTTGGCGCAAGTTGCAATGACGTTCAATTCGTTACGTCTTGTTTGTTGTGAATCATTAAAAATTTGTAGCAAGAAAGCTGCATATGTGAGGAATTGGCGCAATTAGTCAATGGACAGTAGCCCAAAAAAATAATGAATGATTTAATGTGGTTAATACTGAAAAGTTTAAGAATGTTGAAAATAACGAAAACTTAAAGGAGTTGATAAATGTATGTTGAAAAATGTTGATAGAGCCAAATTATGCCAAAAAATATTGCAAAAATTGAAAAATCTATGACTAGGTAGCAGGTCACCGAAATTTTTTTATTTAATCGTGCGACAGAGGTTGGAAATATTGAAGTTAATAAAATAAATTATACGAAAAATCTCTGCCATTGCATTGCTTATGCGCTAAAAATTTAAAACTGTAAACAAAACAAAACCAACAAAAAATTTGTCATAAAAAATTGCATCGGGTCTGCCTACCATATAAAAAAATGTGTCTAAGCACACATGCATTTAAATGAAAGAGGCAGACGTTTCAATTGCTGCATTTCAGCAATTCAAAGATTTTAGTGCCTTTAAACTTAAGTAGCTTAATCGTAACACAGATTGCGAGAAATATATAGATTATGTAATAGAAAACGAGAGAAACAAACTCTGTCACTTGATTATTGCCGCAGTAAAAAAATCAATAATTAGTCATTTTATCGCGTCTGCCTTTTGGCTGACTGGTTCTTTTACTTATAAAAATAGAGAAAGCATACGATTACAGTGCTGATTCTTCGAAGGCAGACATTCTTTTGGAATAAAAATGTATGCTTTTAAGAAATATCTATATAAAATCAATGTCTAGAAATTCTGTAATACAAAATGTCTTCGAAATGAATGTACGAAGTTGAACAAAATGGTTGATTTTAACACATACAACGCCATATATTTTGAAAAAGCAGAAATCTACACGTCTGCCTCCTACATTTTCAGCCACCAGAGGCAATACTGAAGACAACGAAATTCTCGGAAAAAACGAGTTATTTAATAGGAGCTTTTTTACGTTGTACAAATTGCTGTTGTAAAAAATTCTGCCTTTTAGATTTTCGTTATCTATAATATGCATTTAACACAATATATCATAGGCAGACGCGATTAAATAATTTAATACAGTTTTTCTTTCATATTTACAATTGGTCTTTTTAAAAATGAAGCATAAATGTGAACTACATTACATATCAATACCAATTTGATAAAGTATATGTAGATTTTCTACCATTCCCGCCAACATATATATTTATTCAAACATAACAGATATATAACTTACATTTCAAGATTTTCAGAATCTTAAGAAGGAAATATAATTGAAGCTTTCATGAATTTCACATAAAAATTAAATGTTTCACAACAATATTGCGGCTTCTAAAGAATAATATTCTCGTCACAATTTGTAAATCCCCTGTGGGCGTTGTATACAAATTAGTCATAGTACATAGTATATTAGTCAACCGGTGGTAAACACACAGACTTGTGTGTCGAGATAAGACCTAATATCGCTAAGTACTATTTACAATGTGCAACAAATACCCGGTGAAAGTTCGTCGATTTATACGCAACCTATACGCTACAGTAAGCATATGAAACACTCACACCATGTGCAAATATGAGACCTAAATGCAAGAGAAACATCGACTGATATCAACTTTGGCTAATTTGGATATCTCACATACACAAGGCAATAAAAACTTACTGAGAACTTTTAAATGCATCACAATATTATGCACTTTTTCCTGGAATACCATATGTAATCATAGATAAAAGAAAGTTTTAGCCAGAAATATGACCTTATTGATTTTTAGTAAAATTAAATATTCATTGACATCAATAAAGTCTTATTTTGTGCTGATACTTTTTAAGTCTCTGATTACATATGGTAGTACAAGTGGACAATATCATGAAGCATTAAAAAGTTCACAGAAAGTCTTTACTCAATAAGTTGATATGACAAGTCTAAGGCAAAATATTTATAGCTTTATAAACAGATATTTAGATAACAAGGTATCAAAAGATAAGGCAAGTTATTGGTAAATATTGCTTTTAAAACCATTCGTATCTAAACGTACGTTTTACTTAAATAGTAACTAAAGCAATAGTTCAATTAGTTTTAAAATAAACGTCTGCGAAATAAGACGCTGCAACATATTCAACTGATATTGTGTTTTTAAAAATTCGAGAGAATATAATGAATAATATAAAAATTATAGTTGGATTAACAGTGTTGGCAATTTATGGTGTTACATTATGTAAGGTTTTGAAAAACAAAATTCATAACATAAATTAAAAAAAAAATCAAAAAACTATTATAATTTAAGTCAACTGCTTATAAGTTCGAACACCACATGAAAAACTTACGGACCGATAGTATTTCGAATTTTGTTAACGTTTGTACCAGATGTTTTCGATAACTCAACATTGGCATATTTTGTATTCCACTTAAATTTATTTTGACTTGTTCATATGGAATGTGGAACCAACTGATGAACAAGATCGCTGTGCCCCTACCACTCTACTCCCATGACCTATATAAACATTGACATTGTAACAGAAATGAATGTCACTAATATATACTACGACGTAATGCTTTGCCTTTTTTTTAAATTATTCGCACCAAACGAATTTACTTAAATCGAAAATCTTCGAATTTTACATGGATCACACTCATTTTGATGAGCCTCGTGACTCACGACAACGGAAGGTCGAAGTGTCGCTATAACCTGGTAGTTACAAATTCCTAATAATTACATTAGATGGCATTGTATCGATAGGATGAATATACCCTTTGTACTGCTTTGCCCCTCATACCGCTTTGCACAACCTTCGCCTAAATGTAAATTAATAATTATTTTTCTTTTCTTTTTAGGTCACTCCATACGTTGTTACAGCTGCAACAGCAAAGAGTCCTGTAAGAGCCCTAGTCAATATGAATGCAACTCAGCTATGGCAAATGCAACGAGAATTTATTTAGATATTTATCATAAATACGCTAATAATTCAGCAACGAGTCCAAACATGGATTGCTTCCGGGAATATATTAAAAGTTGTAAGTAACAAGTTAGTAGACTTCCAAAAATGACATAATTAAACTTTTTATCTCTCAAGCATATGGCGAAGTCTATTATAAAGGCTGTATTTATTCCAACACAAGAGGTTGCTCGCTAGAATTAAGGGATATTTATCTATCAGGAAATCATCAGCGTAATTGTAATCAATGCAACAATAAAAATGGTTGCAATCCAGCAGGTCGGGCTGAATTACATTATGGATTGCCAGTGGTTGTGTTAATATTCACAGTCTTCGGAAACTTTGTAAGGAGTACATAGTTCAGTGTTAAAGTTGTAAGATCAAACACTTGTAGAAGTTTGTACACATAAGAGTTATTTATTTATGTAAATTTTTGTTTTATAAAATAAAAACATTTTAAAGAGTAATTTTCGATTTAATTTTTTGAGACTCAACCATTATAGTGGAAACACAAAAGAAATGTCATTGCTTCAACAAAAAAAAAAAAAAAAAACTATGGTATCATATTGCTCCATACTTATTTCTATCTCGATCTCTTCTTTAGAGTTCAGTCTATCTTCATATTAAGTCTTATCAAAACTGGTCCATAAGTTTAGCTGTGAAAAAATTTAAAGGCAGTGTTAAGGGCTCTCTCAGAGCTTAATCTATCTCCATAGGGAGCAATTTAAGCCTACTGTCTTGGAGTAATTATCCCTTAAACTTGTTTTAAGAAACCTACCAAAAGTTGCCAAAGGAAATTTTTATAGGAAAAAGAATTATATGCATCCAAAGAATTTGAACAATTATAGAACAATGTGGTGTTATAAGCAATCGGTGTTAAAAAGGAACAAAAAATACTTGAAATTTCATATTTGAACGTGTAAAGCATTTGTAGAGCTCTTATCGAGCAAAATAATAAAAAAATTTGGAGTAATGAATTTTAAAAATTGCTCATTGAGTGTGCTAATTATCTTGATGGCAGCAATCGACGATTTTTTATTCCATTTTATTTATCCAATTTGAGTTTGTGAAATCCTAGAACTGCGTAGTATGTTTGCAACAATCCTTATCAAATGTCCTTAGAAAGGACACTTATCTCACAAAATACGTAATATTCTGTAACGAAAATAACCACAACGCTCAAACTTTGTTGCTAAAAATTTGTGCATTTTTTTTGCTAATAAGTTTTTTTTGAGCTGCAAGTGTGGAAATGAAAGGGCGACTGCAGTTAACGCAAAATTAACACAGATTTGTTGTTGAATTAAGAAATGGATTTCTTACCATGTAGTCTGTTTTTTTTTTTTTGAGATAAGGTCAGCTTTTCATTTTGTTAAGCACTATCGGCATTTGACTAAAAGTAATTTATTCATAATGTTTGTTGGGCTATAGAGTTTCGGATTAAATCAACATCTGACTGAAATACACACAAGTAGAGTATTGAAAAGCTTATCATAAACCAATCAGTGTTTAAGTACCTACTTATATGATATTAGAATAGATTCCAATTTTTATCATCTTATTATCTCATTGGTTGGATTATTTTGATAACAAAGTGTGCTTTTAGGCTTAATATATCGTTACTACGAAGCCAACGCTCTGGGAAATAAGACTTTTCTTATACTTAGTTGGTTAAATAGAAATGAATCTAATAAAAATATCACTTATTTTAATACAATTTATAACATTTTATGTATCAATAGGTAAGTAAAATACTTAAAATTGTTGGCACGATTTATAAATTTTGCTTTTCATAGGTCGTTCATTGCAGTGTTACTCATGTAATAATACCAATGATTGCCGGAAACCTAAGAAATTTGACTGCAATGAGTCAATGGCCAACAATACAAGATACTATTTAGACACTTATTATAAAGATGTAAACATGAGTCATTGGAGTCCATACTTTAATTGCTTCAGTGAGTCGCACAAAAGCGGTAAGTAAAAAGGTTTTCTCAAAAACATACACAAGATCTAAGCAGATCTAAGGATTTCAGAAAATCCAATCAACATCATGCTTATAATCATCACATAAGTACACAAGGCACTGCTCGACGTAGGTACAATGTACACAGGTCTTTCCCAAGCATAAAATGTCCTAAATATAGCTCTTCAAAAAGCTCCTCTTAAGGGTGCCCTCAAAGAGTAACTTTTGTTTGTGTTGATTCTGAATCAACGGTATCATCTTTGAAGCTGAGAAAGAGAGATGCGTTACAGTGAATGGTGAGCGCTATCACGTAATGAAAACTGATTAATTGAAACCTATTTTGGAATATATGGACTTGGAAAACATTTGATGTCATGTGTGACATCATGACCATTTGTGTGAGAAATTTTAAAATCGCGTTATAAGCCGTTTTGTTGATGTGCATTGGCCACCGTGCAGCTGAGATTTGAATCCGTTGGCATATAACTTGTGCGGAGTCGTTAAATATAACAGTAAAGCTACTCATCCAGCAACGATAGAGGTTCTAAGGGACGAAATAAGCGGAGCCATCTTCTAACATTCGAAAATGTATTGAAAATTGAGTTCATTGTATGGACTACTGCCAACCAAGGAAGTCACCGCATGGATTGAAAAATTTTTCAAAATTAATTTCAAATTACAAATGGTCCTTGATATACACAACACTACACATGAAATTGCCTAAAGGGCTGTTCATATACCATATCACGTTATGCTGTTTTTGACCTTATTGACCCTCCCTGGCCACGCAAAATCTAAATCCGGCGCTGCTACAAGGTTGATGACTTGATTCTTCAATTTGGCGTTCACTCAGTTTAGTGAGTTGCAGAATTGATCTTTTGTACTTTTTTTCTGTTTCAGCCAACGGCGAGAATTATTATAAAGGATGCATTTACTCTACCATGTTGGGTTGTTACTATAAAATCAGGGACTACTTCATGGAAGGAAATTTCGAACGCACGTGCAACCAGTGTGATGCCGAAAATGCTTGCAATGCAGCGTCTGGTCTAGAGTTTAAGTTTTTATTAATGATTCTTTTATATTTATTTTTTTAAGAAAATATAATTTTGTATAAAGTTTTAAAGCAAAAAATCTGAGTCATTGCAAAGAAATTCATCAAAATAAATGTAAATTTATGTGAGCTACAACGGAATTTGTTGGCAAAATAGCAAGACCCGTCGCCATATTTTTTCTATTTAAGTGGATGATATTTGGTTTGATATCATAAATAATAAAATCTCAAAGCTTATCAAGTTTCCTTCTAAATTGTTCGCAATTTACTCAGAGTTATTGCAAAATTTGGAAAAGCTGCATGATTCTGATAGATATGGCAATATATCAAAAACTTCAACCATATGATGCTATTCATTGCACTAATACACTCTCACTTTAAGGACTGTGTTGAGTTCTGTGTGTGATGTCTTCTGCAGTTTCCTATAGGAGCACAAGTGAAATAATTTCGAAATTATACAGAAATCATTGAAAAAAATATCAGAAAAATTTATGTCAACAAATTTATTGACAAATTTTTGTTATTAAAATTCAAGTGCAACATTTCCACATATCAAAAATGTTTGCTATCTCTGCAGTGTTTGTAATTTGGGTGATTCCTTTGAGTAAGTGTGTGAAATCTTAATACATTTTCTAATCCAAACGAAAATTATTCTAATATTGATAGGTGACGCCTTGAAATGTTATGTTTGTCATGGATTCCCCAAAGCTTGTGCAGATCACGCAGTAGAAACAGTTTGCAGCAAAGATACAGTAGTACAAACTGGTATTGCATTGACGGAACTCGGATATCATACACATATAGACTTTAATTTGATAGGAAACAAATTTAAATGCTTCCATGAAACCATCTCAGATAGTACGTTGCTATCAAATACAGTACGTCCGTGGGATTAAAATCTATATTTTTTTCAATAGGTAAAAAAGGTGATATCATAACCTTCATGAGTTGTATATTTGACGTTCAAGCAGCAAAGATATGCTCAATAAAATCCACGCAAAATGCACCTGACGGTCAAAAAGTACGTAGGTGTTACGTATGTGGTTCGAATCGATGCAATTTACGTTCGGGGACAGATCGTAATAAGATGCCATCAGTTTTTATAATTGTTATATCATTACCTATGCATATGTGTGCCATGAAATATATGAATAAATTCTTTAATATTAAGTATATTAGTAGCGTATTCTTAGTTTTTTCGTTAATTTTTTGGCGGTTACCGGAGTCGGACGTTATGATTTTCTATGTAAATTGATATTGCGAAATTATTTGGGCGTTATGACATTTCCAGGCATTAATTATCCTACCACCAAGCTCAATTGATATAATATCATTATGCCCAGCTACAGTGATATTGCTCAAAACTTTGAAAAAAAATTTCATAGCATCCAAGTGGTAGGGCATATTACGAGTACCCATGTCAAAAATGTTTAGTAATTACATATTCGAAAATGGTTCACGTCTCCGATAACCTTGACTTTGAATATATTATTTATGGGATTATTCAGAGCTAGTGTATACATTTAGGTCGCTCTCGGACCTACTTTATGTATTGCGTTTTTGCGAAAATTGCTTAATTACCATATGTAGAATTACTACAGCTACGTTAATCCCATAATATTTCCAAAACCAGCTTCGCTATCGACATTAACTTCATAAAAATTAGTGACGAACGCTATTTGCAATTTCAAAAATGAAAGGTTGTCCGCTTGCTCAGAATATCCCAGGAAAAAAAAAAATTTGCAATGTTGAAGTCGCGGGTGGCGTGGTGGTTCTCACTACTCTTGCTTACTCAGAAGACGGAAAAACTCGCTCGCGAGCGCTCTTTTCTTTGGCTCTCAGCTCTCGGCTCTTGGCTTGCAAGTGGGTGCCAATTGCCCGCGATCACGATCCGAAAGTCAAGAAGATAGAAGCGGTCGCAAACCAAAAGAGCACTTCAAAATCAAGAGTCCCTGTGCGACTAAAGAAAAAATGTATTTTATTCTTAGAATACTAATCGGTTAGGGACAAAATGTATAAAAAGTTGTAGACAATTTAATAATATTATTTTTATGGTAACTTTAATAAAAGTGCTTCCTTCAAATGGAGTTCATTGCTAATATTCTTAGGTCTCCGTTTTCGAAAAGGATATAACCGAATCATCGGTCGATGTATTGAAACCCTAACAAGAGATAATTATAGAAAATTGATTTTTGAGGTCAGGGGACCATACCACTAACAAATTTTATAAGGGAGTGTAAACTAGTGTAATTGACCAGTTAGAGAAGAGGTAGGAACTATGTGAACAACCAACTTGTATGGTCCTGAACCTTTGCTAAGACTTACCTGTGAATGGATGTTTAACCTGGAAGTCTTAAAAAAGTCCAAGCCCCTGGGCAAATCTGAACAATATTCGAACATTTCTTTATGTCATGAAAATTGTCTACAAAATGCGCTGGATTTAGGTAGGGTTATGGCCCGGGTCCCCGAGCCAAGGGAACAAGGTTATAGGTAGGACTAGGGACCGGACCCCGAGATCAAGGGGTCCTTTCCAGATTTTAACACTGGCCCCGCAACGCTTTAAACCGGAACTGCTACGAGGTTGAAGACTTGATTCTTCAATTTCTCAGTTTAGTGAGTTGCCGAATTGATATTTTGTACTTTTTTTTTATTTCAGCCGACGACTGTTCACATTTTGTTCAGATTAATAGCGAAATTCGCAAAGTTACTTCTGATGGCAATATCTCCTAAGCCTTAACTTAGTGATATTATTTATTGCAGTATACGCTGATACACGCTAACTTTAAAGACTATGTGAGTTTGTTGAACCCGGTGTGCAATTCATATTGTTGTTTCTCGCTGGGGTGAATGTCTAAAATGATGTACATAGTTTTAAAATTATATAGAAACCATTGAAATAAGTGTAAGAACAATATATGTAAACAAAACTATTGACAAATTTTAGTGAATAAAACATTTCCATATAACAAAAATGTTTGTTATGTTTGCAGTGATTGTTGTTTCCGCTATTCCTTTGAGTAAGTGTGTGCAATTTGAATACTTTTTCTATTCCAAATGCAAAATATTATTTCAAATATTGATAGGTGACGCCTTGAAATGTTATATCTGTTATGGAGTTCCCAAAGTGTGCCGTGAAAACCCTGTTGAATCAGTTTGCAGCGTAGATATGGCAAAACAATTTTCTCATACATTACAGGCATTTGGATATTATAGCCATGTGAACTTCGATAAAACAGGAACCAAACTTAAGTGCTTTCATGAAACCTTCCAAAGTGGTATGTTACTTTCGATAATATAAATCCGTGGGAATAAAATTTATATTTTTTACATAGTTTCGAGTGAGCAATTTACCATAATGGGTTGTTTATTTAAAGTTCATTCAGCAAATATATGTAAAAGGAACGCAACGCAAATTCAAGAAGACCGTATAAAAATGTTCAGGTGTTTCACATGCAGTTCAAATCGATGCAATCTAGATTCGGGGACAGATCGTAATAAAATACCGTCAGCTTTTATAATTGTTATATCATTAGCTATGCATGTATTGTCTTGAAATACAAACATAACGCCCGAATTTAGTTAAGCCCTTAAATTTCCCATGTCAACTGCTATTGCGAAGTTATTTGACCGTTGTGAAATTTTCGAATTACATAAACGTGTGCTTTGTGATATAAAAACATTTTTTTTCAAATATATGAGACATCATGACCACAACTTAAAACAAATTAACACTTACAAAATTATTTGGACACAATCAACACAATTTAAAATAAAAAAAAAAACATAAGGGAGATGACAAGTTATGACAACAGTTCAACCTCATTAATAAAATCATAGGCTAAGCCGACAAGGCTTAGGCAACATAGCAATCCCTAAGTTAACTTTAGACAAGTAGATATGGTTTATTTTGTTTTTTGTTATAATTAACCCTTGTGTGGGCACTCTTTTTGTTAAAACTTCAACAATTTTAACACGTTTGGTAGCTAAATGATGCAAAGTGTTAAATGACTAGCCTTAGAGCAACAAATGGTCACGACGGATGAGATGTACTTTTGACAGCTGCCAAATGATATGACTGCACTTACTAAACCACGAATTAAATAACGGTACCCGTTTTTGCATACGTTTTTTCAAACATAAGAACTACACTCGACCTTCAAAAATAAAATTCTGACTCTACACTGAGAAAACGAGTTGTTTGAATATATCAAATTATACATATCTATACTGTTTATTTAAAAATGCTTACATGGAAATGGTATGTAACGCTTTGGCGCAAACTATATTGAACCGATTTGTATAATGTTTTTTTTAAGATAACGTGTTTGTGCTAAAAAAGGTAATTGCATACTAATTTATTTTTTTAGGTTACATGTCTTTTCTTAGGATTAATTTCTTTCAAAACTTCACACAAAAAGTGTCGTTTGATGTTTCGTAGCTGATGTTTAAGCTGTTTCTTGAGTTCAGTATTTAAATTATTGTTTTTTCTTCTCATTAATACCGTTTGTATTTGGTTCGGAGCTGACTTTAATTGGTTTTTTTTTCGCTTATTTTGAAGAGAGAGATAGAATGAGATGTTAAGAGAGTAATCTCATTATTAAAAAATTTTATTCAACTTTTTTTGTCCTAAACAAACATTTTGAATTTTTTTTTATTTTTTAATTAATTCAATTTGGCTTAAGCTTTTTTCATGCTCACTCTTTTCCAAATTTTTTCAACCTTTTTTAACAATTTCAACTTTTTTCGACTTCAATATTTTCCGACTTCTACAATTCTCAACTTATTCAATAATTTTTGACTTTTCCAACATTTGTTGACCTTTTTTTTAGGTGATAGTTACTTAGATATTCGCACAGGTGCGATTCTCCTGGATTGCTTCGCGACCCACAAAAAAACTGTTCGATGGATTGCGATTAGGAAGAGAGTAAATTTAATGTTTCATTTAATAGTGTGTACGTTTAAAAAAAGTTCATTATTTTCTTAGTTTCTATTGTGACAACATCCAAACCCTTCCAAATCAAACAATTTTTAACGAGGATTTCAAAGAAAAATAAAAAAAACCCCTTTAAGGGGATACACCAGGTTTCAAGCAGAGTGTGTGCATGTAGAGTAGATATACTCGTGCTAGGTGTAGAGAGCTGTATGTATTCTGAATCAACGTTTAGTCCTGAGTTCATAAAGCCATGTCCATCATTCAATTATAGCGAATCAGTTTGCGCATACGCTACAACCCAAAAAAGACTTAAAGATGCTATCAATACGTCCAAACCTACAAAAATTACTAGAAGTATAACGGTCAATAAAATAAAAAAATGGATGCATATTTGCAAGATTGTGGGGCACCTCCCATTAAAAATAATTAATTTTAATCGCTACATATATATTCACAAAGGAGCTGTTTTGAGTGAAGGATCCAAAATCCATCCAAAATTGACACATCACATGAGCAAAGTTTCTAAAACACACATTCCCGGACCACTCAAAACCGGTTACTTATTATAGCAACTATATTTGGTGAATCAAACAATTGCTGAATGCGTTTACCACAACAGAGAAGCTCTGCTACAGCCCTCCCACATTTAATAAGTATGCAACACTTTAACCCTCACTCCTGCTGCTCGTATACATAAGTAAATGCAGTGTAGGGAAATTGATTTTTGACAGTGCCAAAGATAGCAATCACATTTGTATTGTTTTATTTTTGTGAAACGCTTTTTTTCTCTTCTAAATTACCTAAATTTAGATTATGTTTAGTTATGTTTAAAAACAATTTTTCGTTTGTATCACAGGCGATTTGCAACTTTGCATACTCTAGAAACGTTTTTTCGTTGAGTTATTATATACAGAGATAAGAAATATTTTAAAAAATTATTTTATTATTTTCATTAATTTTAAAAAATTGTATTCCAACAATGATTCGACTTATGATGAAATAAGTCGACTTATGGCAAATCATCAAATAATCATCTGATTACCCCCATAAGCAATCCTCAAAATTAGAGACCTCAAGTTTCAACTCCTTTCGTTTTGACAAAGAATGCTCCTTTTCTTATCTCCATTAATAATTTTTTTTCTCTTTTATTATATAACCTGTATATGAGTTTAAAGTTGCATAAGCTTATGGCTAACATTAAAAGAATTGATTTAAATGCATAATTACTGATTTGAATAATTGCGGTAACAACAAAATATTAACTATGTCTTAGGTTAGAAAACAGGATAAATTTATCACTACCAAAGTACCTCAGTGAAGTTCCGCTGTTACACATGGTGGTTTTATAATTTCAAAAGCAGTAAACTACGCCCTCAATTATCATAGCATCGGTGCTTTGAACTTGAAATTCGTCTACAGTAAAAGGTGATAATTAAACGATTTTTCATTGGGGTTGAATTTGTAGCCGCTATAGCTTTCACTATTAAAAAATGTGTGAATGAACCTTTCAGTCAAAACGAAATATTTGGCTAAGTATGCCATCATTAAAGTTTGATATATGTTACTACTTAATTACATATGAGCACTGTTTTTTCTCGATTCTACTTATATTTTATTAAGAATTTTTCATAAAATTTGACTTTTTCAAATATATAAATTTACATCTAGGTATATAATTGTACAATAAAAATACTTGAAATTATCTAATAAAGCTTATGATATCTATTTTCTTCAATAATAATTTATAAAAAAAAAAAATATTTGTAGTTCCATGAGAAAGCGTAATGATCCAAAGAACTTAAGATGATACAAAATAAAAAATTACGTTATTTAAACCTTTCAAAACCATTTCAATCACAAATTCATGAAATTTAAAAAATGCAAAAAAAAAGAGTAATCTATATTAAAACCTTTATATGTAAAAAGAGGCTGCAAGGCAGGGACGTTAATAATAAATGGGGAAAATAAGATGTGTCACAAATTTTTGTAATGCAATTTTTTAATTTTCATTATAAATGTGAATTTTGTGCTCATAATAAATATCCCAAAAATATCCCATAATTTGCGGCGCTCCAAGAGTGTGTACCCAAGGTGATCTGCCTACCTTCTTGACATGTCAATGCAGTCAGAATGATTTTCACCATTTCTTTTTAAAAAAAAAGAGTTGCAATGTTTTTCAACTTTTAGAACGCTTATTGATGCTATTCAATCTAATGAAGTTATTGTTTTCCATGCTATTAGATAGTTATAGATTATTTGAGATATATTTCGATAAATCTATATTTTTGAGCTATTATTGAATTTTTATGATATATTTCGATATTATTCGATACCCTTTAAACTCTTTAGTAGCTTTCAACTGCTGTAATCTATTTTGATATTATTCAAATTTATAACTTTTATATTATTATATTTATTTGTAAATTGTGTATGCCCAGTTTAATTCTTTTGTAGTTAAAACATAATTCTTTATTAAATGTTCTTTAAAATGAACATAAAATATTTATGTTATTATATATCATTCACTCCAAAAGTATTTTCCCAACACTGCAAAAATTATTGTCACCATCGGTAGTCCAACACTTAGTTCAGCACGTCCTGCAGGATTACAGTAGTCTTTGCCAATACATTGGGTACAAGTGCGTTTAAGGTCCTGCATGTAGAAAATTTTCATTTCCAGATTGCAGACACGTATGTCAGAGTATACACAGCCTTTGCGATAGAATTCTCCATTTGCTATTACGAAAAAAATAATTAACAAATATACGTTTCAAAAAATATTTCATAAACTTACAACTCTTGTGATATTCGCTGAAACACTCGAAACTTGGACTTGTTGTGTTTGGGACATTATTGTGATAAGCATCTAAGTAGGTGCTGGTCTCATTCGCTGAGAATTGTGTACATTGAAATTTTGTTGGCTTCTTGCAGGATTGCATATCAATGCATTGATAACATCCTACCGATTGGGCTGAAAGTTAAAAATAATTAAGTTGTATTTAAAAAAAAATCTTTACCGAATTTTGAATGATGTGCTGTGTTTCAATATATTATATTAAAAGAGCTGCTCTTTAGTTTTTCATAAAATTTACCAGCTTTACATATTCGCAACGGGCAATTTTTGTTTTTAATTTTTCCTGTAGGGTGGTGTTATTGGGTAATTGATATCTATGAACTCGATACTGCTTATTGTTTTTTATTTGTTCGAGAAGTTCTAAGCTGCTCTGTTGTTATTCGTTACATTTCAGATTTAAAAATAAAAAAAAAATTGAAAAAGTAATGTATAAAATCTTTGCGTCCTAAAAAAAAATAGCTATAATAAGGTTCTGTTTCCCAAATGAGGACCAACTGTCAAGTCGAAAACTTGAATTTTTCATAAAGGTTCAGATCGGTGTGATATATTTTACCAAACGAAAGGAATTAGACATTGAGGACTCTTACTTTTTTTAAATATTTTTTGTGAATTGTATTCGACTGGCTTTATTAAACCATTTCCGCGCTGTAATTTTTTAAAATTTGCTGAAAAAAAAAAATAATTTTCAAAATTTTTTCATCTCCAAAAGCATTAACTTTACGAAAAAAAATGATTGAAATCTTAAATTTTGTCATGAAATAGAGCTTCTTTTTGAACTTTTACCTCCTGTAGAGAATCAAATAACCTGAATCAAACTTGAAAATTGGCTCTGACTCAATTTGGTAAATATTCTTAAAATTTTTTATTTTTCAATGGGAAAATTTGAAAAGTCTTATTTGAAATACCGTATTCCGAAATCTCATAGTCTTATGGTTATCGGAAGTAGATTTACAAATAACAAAATTCCCAGAATAACTGCAAATAGTCGCAAAAAAATATTTGTGGGAAAATTTAATTAATGTCAAATATTTTATGTTTTTCAAAAACAAAAAGTATTTAAAACCACTCTTTTTTTAAAATTTTTTAAAATTATGAGTCATGCCGAAAAGATATATGCATGATAAATCATCAGATAGTAAAATAACACTGAGAATAAATTAAATTAACAAAATTGGAGACCTCAATGTTTTGGCGAAAAAAGAGTGAAATAAAAAATCCATGATCTAAAATATAAATAGATGCGTCATACTGCACCATTCCTTAAAAAAAAAAAACATTTCCCTTTTGAAATGTACATTATTTTGCTCTAATAACTGGACTATCACTATCATATATATAATTTTTTTTTCTCGTGTACGCATATTCTTCGCTTATGATTCATGAGCTAAATTAGATAATCGAAACTTCCAACAAAATCAATGTTTTAGAAAGAGTTTCATTTAAACATAAAAACACTGTTAATCTATTTTTTTAGTAAATAATAATAATAATTCTCAAACTTCCACACTCACAGTATATTACACAGAAAACGGCCACCACTGCTAATCCGATTAAAATTTGGGTGGATTTCATTCTTTCACTGAAGACTTATTCAATTGCAATAGATATAACAATATATAATTTTTTGTTTGTAAATCAATATCAGTCTAGTATCTGCTGATAATATATCAATCGGATAGCTAAAAACATTCGCTTTGCATAAGTCAAATTGTTTTGTTTTATTTGTTACATTGAGATTACGTCATTAATCGATCGGTTCCGATTTCAATTGTGATTGATGGCTCTTCAAGTTTGATAGCATGACTAAAAAAATTGGCGTATTCTGACGTAGAAGAAAATTTTGCAAAAATTTAAAATGGCCTAAGCACACTTTTTAGAGAATAGAAAAGTTTTTTTTTTGCTTCTTTCCGATAGGGTGATAATTATTTGTAGTCCCACTTTTCAAAAAAAAATTTTAAAAACTGCGCCGTCCATAAGAAATCAACAGAAGAGTGAAGTGTTTTCCAATTTAATAACTCTTTAGATTGTCATATGCATTAAAGTGCGATAAGGTTAAAATATAACAGTGTGCTAAAGTATAAAAAACTTAATTTAAAAAATAAGAAAATTTATATTTTTACGGTGGCAAAGCAGCTGCGCCTTTATCTTGAATATTGATAACTGCTAATGCCGAACTAAAAAATAATAAAATTTTTTACGAATATTCAATTACAACTATTGTAATATTTTAAACATTTATATTCTAGATTAAGAGTTTTTTTAACTTTTTTATTTTTGTGCTGGTTATAAGTAACAATATATTTTATAGAGGGTTCAAATTTGAGATATCTTTTTAAATTTTCAAGAAAGGACATAATTTGTGTGAAATCTTCATTTATATTTATTAGAAACTTAAGCACATTAATTCTTTTTAATAAAAAAGAAAAAGAATGTCGTTCAAGCGACCTTCTTTGCTAGCTCGGCCGGCTGTCAATCTTTTGCCAAAATTTTGAATAAGTTTTTCACATATTAATGAGGTAGTTAGTGATATTTGATATTTAAGGGATATAGAAAAAAAACTTTTCTCTTCAAGAAATCCCATGGGGAGAAATCCAATGGTGTTAAATCGCACGATCTTGGAAATTATTGGAACTATTTAGTTTTATTCTTTTTTTTTTATATCCAAACTAGTGAGTTTTCAATATTTTAATAATGAAGACACGTTGTTTATTCATGTAACAACACATTTTAGCTGACCGGAATGTATTTTCTTTATATTTAAAAAAACATCAATGTAGTCTAGAACCTGTAAAAAATGTCGGTAATTTGAATACGATACCTAAAATTTTAACACACTATATTATCTAAAAATTTTCACACATAAAAGAAAAGACTCGCATCTTTTGAAACCCCGCAGGTCTATGGAATCTTGAAGTGTTCAAGCTAATTTGGAAGAAATTTGAAGAATTTTAAATTATTTTTGATTGATAGTTGGCATCACTCTGCAATATTATTAACAATTTTAGTCTTTGAACGATTTGACCCATCAGTTTTTACAAATCGAAATAACATTAAACCATATGAACACGAATGGCACACAAAAACTTTAACGCAGCGTGCTTATTGGCACACCCTTTATACATGTTTGTATGTATGTAAGCGGCCATTAGTTTCGAACTACACTAACTATAACCAACTTCATAAACTAATGAACAACAGCGAAGGAATTGATTTAAATGCATGTTAACTGATTTGAATAATTGATAGCAATAAGTGATTATATGTTTGGCTGGAAAACAGGATAAATTTATCACTTTCAAAGTACCTTAGTGAAACTTTGTTGCTACACATGGTGATTTTGTTCTTACAAAAGGATTACAAGCAGCAGGCTTTCAAACTCCACACCTAATTATTATAACACCGCTGCGCTTGTACCTCAAATGCAGCTACCAGAAAGGGTACTAATTAAATGATTTCTCTTGTACAAATTAAGCATATGGGTATCGTATTAGTAGTAGCATTCTCAGTTGCTATGGGAGAAAAAGTGAATGAACTTTAAAAGCCTGAAGAAAATTGTACCCTCCTTAAAGAAAAGCCTTGCAAAAAAAGACTTACACTCTTTTCGTATTAATTATAATTTTTTTTTTATTATTTTTTCTTCAAAATGAATTTCTTCGAAAACTTAGCTATTATATGCCATATCAATGACTCCACAAATGTTTTGCCACTACTGTCAGAATAATTGTTACTATGGGGAGTCCAACACTTAGCTCCGCACGTCATGCAGGATTACAGTAGTTTTTGTCAGTACATTGTTTGCAACTCCGTTCGGCCTTGCCCTGTTGATAGAAATCTTTCAATTCCAAGTTACAGCCACGTATATTCGAGTGAATACATCCTCTGTAATAGAATTCTCCGCTTGCTAATAAGAGGGAGATTTTTTCGATACAATTTAATTTTAGATATAACAATTCCGCCGATTTACTTACTACTCTTGTGATATTCACGGAAACATTCTATATATGCACTTGTTGTGTTTGGAACATTCTTGTGGTAATTATCTAAGTAGGTTCTGGTCTTATTCGCTAAGACTTGTGTACATTCTACTTTGGCCGGTTTTTTGCAGGATTTCTTATTGTCGCAGGAATAACAAGCAAATGATTGGGCTGAAAGTAAAATATTAATTTGTCATACTCGATTTTTTTTTTTGCCGTCAAGAAACCGAAACTTTTAATAACTCATACTGCTGTGTGTGTAATATTCGGAATTGCTAGTGCCATCTGAACGTTGTTTTTTACGAAGTAATCAGCAGTGTATATTTTAAGGCCCAACACTGATAACTAAAGTCAACAATATCAATAATATTTATGTGCGTTTGAATGGATTAGATTAGATAGGGTTACTTTATTACCCAGTTTAAATTAAAAAAGTTTTATTTTATCTTTTGCTAATATTAGTATATGCAATATTGATTTTAAGTGGCAAGAGTGCATGAGGGCCTTCAGATATAGGAAAATTTGCTGAAGATACTTTTAGCATTTAGGTGCACAAAGTGCATTTGCCTGGCATGCCTGAAATCCTGCTTACCAATGGCATTAAAATTTTTGAGATTCGGTTCGGTTGTGGCTGTGTTATATTCGAAGAAGATTTAAGATTATATGGGTGTATCATATATGATACATGGCATGCAGAAAAACAATCTGAATACACCCTAGACTGTCTGTTGTTAGCTAAATGCATTTAATCGAGAGCTCTGTAGATTATTTATTTGGTTAAAACAAAATATTTTTCGGTTTAAAAAGTGTCACCATGTGCTATAAAAACTATAACAGGCCCTCAGAAAATATTATTTAAATATTTTTGTTAATATTTCATGAGCTTTTAAGAAAAATTCAATAAAAAATAATTAATCTGAAAAAAATATCAAGCAAATAGTTGTATCCTGAACTGTTCGGTATTTTCCAAGTTTTGTTAGGTACTTCCAGACCGAACTCCATTATTTGCTAAAAAAAAATCTTCAAACTTAAAAAAAAATTATTTAATCCGCATAACGAGCTTACCACGCTTTTTTTTTATTAAAAAAATAGTAAAGTTAAAAAATAATTTTATGTCACAAAAATTTTGTGTTCCCTATTCTATAGCATTTTACATACGGAAAGACATACACTACACGTACTGTACACCAAATAATATTTTCAAAAAAAATTCACATACAATTTTTTAAGTGTAATTTAATTTTTAATAAAGTTTTTTAACATAAAAATCAAAATTTCGCTCAAAATTATTACTGTATATCTACCAACTTTCGAGTAAAACAAAAACTTAATAAAAATATCAAGTGTGGTGGCAAGTTACTCTGTTAAAAAAAATATCGTGAGTAAAACTCGCATATTGGAATTTTGGAAACTTGTTCACAAAAAACAGTAAAAAGTATCCAAAATTAAGTGGAATCACATTACGTTTTCTTCTAAATTTGTGAGAAACTTTATTTCTTTTGAAAACTATTCAAAAACTCTAAAAAATTGAAAGGTACGATACTTTAAAAATAACAAAATTCGTGTTTTGCCGAATTTTTAAGTTAAACTAAAAATATCATTTATTTATTCTATAGGATATAAGAGCTCAACTGTTTAATTTTTTAAATTCCGACTAATTTCTAACATTTAATATTTCAAAAAAATTCAAAACTGGTTCATATAAATCAAATTTGATTGATATTACATCACTAACTAATCAAATACTACTCTTAAAATGAAAAGATTAGCAAAATCGTTGATCCTTGGGTTCAACATCTTTCTTCTAATCATAGAATGGCCCATATAACCATAGCTGAATTTATTCAATGTCATCAAAGCTTTTTGAAAAAACCCCCTAAAGAAAAGTTCATACCTTCTTTCGTGTTCACAAAAAATAATTCATAAAAAATTTTAGTTTTTTTACCACTCACAGTATGTAACGCAGAAAATTGTTAGCACTGCTAATCCGATTATGATTTTTGTAGAATTCATTCTTTTACTTTTTATTGATCTGAGTTAAGTGTTTCTGCCACTAAAGTTAATACAAGACTAAATTTTAAATTGGGTAAAAAAAAGGCTTGGGGCTAAACCAAATCGCAATTTTACTGCTTTATAGATTGCGAAATATTAAAGAAAGATGCGATAGATTATGAAACATTTTTGTTTGAATATTACATTTTAAAGTGTATGGTAGCGAAAAGACCACAACCCTGTAAATAATCTGGTATTGTTTATAGATAACGGCTGTTGACGAAATAAATGCTCGTAGATAAAATAGGCAAAAATAAGCGGTTTAATGTACATAGAGTTTTAAAAGCTACATTTTTATGTGGATTTCCTGTTATCAAAAAAATGTTTTATTCTAATAACTGATGGGTGATTTCTGAAGCGCTTGGTTTTTAAAAATTGAAAAAAGCACAGAAAATTTGCAACAGTGAATAGAATATTAATTTGAAGCAGTATATCAATTCCTTTTATTTACTTTTCAAAGATTATTTCATGTTAATGTTGCCTACGCCTGAGGTGGTTCATCCGTAAGCTCCAATATTGCCATACTTTTTCCAGCATTACGACCGGGATCTCATCAATGTCAGCTGTAATGTATACGAGAGACTTCACGTAACCCCACAAAAAATAGTCTAGTGGGGTCAAATCGCATGATCTTAGCGGCCAATAGACTCTTCCAAAACGTGAGATTAATTGCTTACCAAACTGGCCTTTCAATAGGTCCATGGTATCGCGTGCCGTGTGGCATTTGGCACCGCCTTGTTGAAACAATATTTCAACCAAGTCCAATTCTTCCATTTTAGGCAAAAAAAAATCGGTAATCATCGCACGGTACCTTGCTCCATTTTTTAGAGTACATTGGCAACTCTTGAACTGCCTCTGGCTGTTTTTCAGACCGAATTTGGCAATCCTATTTGTTGACGTACCCATTGAGCCAAAAATGAGCTTCGTCGCTTAAGAAAATTTTTGGATAAAGAATTGGATCTTCATCCAACTCACAGAGCACAAATTTTGAGAATAAATTCAATAATTGGCAAACCTTGTTTGTCTATTAATCTATTTATGGCAAAATGGCAAATTCATTTAGTATTTTTGTTGCTGACACAGGTTACAAATCAGGCGTGAAATGTCAAAAAGCTTACTCTGAAAAACCAAATAGCTAAAAAATCACCCGCTACATTACACTACTTAACATTGTAAAATTGAAATATTTAATTGAAACATTTGCACTTAGGAACAGATCATTATTTTGAAATATTTTAATGCCGAAATGAAAATCTCGTCAACAATTGAATGTGCTGTTATGCGACTTTGATGAAAAATAGTAGAAGTACTATGATTTGTAGCTTTTTTAAAATGACGCTGCAACACGTCAAAACAGTAACACTTTAATTTGAGTTTAATGTTTTAATTTTATGATTGCAGTTTTTATGGATTTTTTTTAATTGACTGATTTATAATTTCAACTGAACTTAATGTTATTAGCAGAGAACGATGTTCATAGAAATTTACAAGTTGATCAAAGATTTTAAAAACGATGAGAATACAAGACAAAACTTTTTTCGTCATTACAAAATGTCACAATAAAATAAGAAAAATTATTTGTTAAGTCACTTGAGTTAAATCACTTAATTTTTCAGCCATTTTTGTAAAGATTACAATAGTAATTCCTTTTTCATTCGAAGACACCATTTGAATTTGAGTAAGATCTACCTTCCTACTCAATTTTTTTTTTTATTGGACTATTAATTTTTAGGTAAAGTCTATCATATGTAAAATATATTCCCTACGTCCCTTGCACTAAAATATCACATGCGATAAGAAATCTCTTTCATGATATACAATTTTGTGAGACTAAAATCTGACTTGAAAATGCTCCAGGCTAAGCACGCATGTCTGACAAAAGTTGAACAAAAACCAGTTTCTGTGCCGGCACGCGACTCCAAAGAGCAACCGAACAAAGATGAGCAGAGAAGGATGTAAAATGATGGGTAGAAAAAAAGTAATAATATAGTGGTAAATTTGCTTGAAAGTGAGAGATTCAAATTACAATCTGACAGAGAAGGAGAGAGAGCAGGTGTAACTGAAAAAATATGTGGAAACTGTTCCTAGTCACAAATTTAAGTTAAGAGCTCAGTTGGGGAAACAAAGGATGGTAAGAAATCAAAAGAGCGTCTGTGAGAAGTTACATTTGAGAGAAAACTATTAAAGATCATTAAATCAAAACGTCTCTCAATGAGTAAGCAAGGATCTGAGAAGATCACAAATACCTTTATACTCTTTAAAATGTATGCTACCTGTGCAAAACTCAACGCAGGTAAAACAGATTCACTTCAGCATAATCAACGATGTGTGCCGCAGAAAAGTACAAAATGTGTTGCTCAACGTTGAAGGGCATCATTAGGGCTCAAGCAGCCAAGAAGTAAAGAACCAACATTAAATCTCCACTTTTACCGAGAGACAAAACTATATTATTCGTAGCTCACAAACAGAAAAAGAACTTTGGCGAAGAAAACCCCACTCCACGCTGAACACCTTCTACAGTAAAAATGTTGGTAACACAACGCGCCATTGCACCTGCTCCCCCAGCAATTATGGGTCACAACATTAACAGTGGACGTCTTTACGTACCCTATCCGAGACCAGCAGTTTATATCGACCCTAAAGGTACAACGCTCGATTCCAATAATCCATCGGTAGTGCGCCGCAATGCAAGGGAACGTAATCGCGTCAAACAGGTGAATAATGGTTTCGTACACTTGCGACAACATATACCACAGGCCATCGTTGCCGATCTCAGTAATGGCAGACGTGGCGGCTCCGGCCCAGGCGCTAGTAAAAAACTAAGCAAAGTTGATACATTGCGTATGGCATTGGAGTATATCAGACGTTTGCAGCGTGTCATCGAAGAAGTAGATCATAGTGATGCATCCAGTGTTAGTTCGTACGGTTCCTCAGTCGGTTCATCAGTGAGTGGCTCACCACCACCAACAGCGGCGACTGGAGGTCATTTTGCGCCCGCTTATTACTATCAGCAACAGCAACAATTTCAACAGTCTACTCCAAATGCATTAAGTTATGCTGGCAGTTTTCAGCAGCAAAAGGAGCAAATGTTGATCTCACCAGCGGCCTCTGTTAGTTCTTCAACATATAGTGACTCATATGGTAGCAACAATACCAATGGAAATAACATAAACTCGGTCACTTTCGGCGATATACAATTGAAATATGAACAGACGGCCTCGTATGAAGAGTATCAGCGTCAGCACAATTATTCAGCAAACGAGGATGAGGAATTGCTGGATTACATTACACTTTGGCAGGAAGATATTTAGGTTGAGCAGCCGGATTTTCCTGTATATCTAGTCAACGATTCGCTCTGCTCCCGACACGCAACTGAAAAACCGCATCAGTATTTTGACCATTGATTGGCAAAGTATTCATTACCTCGCTTTTTGTAGTTTTAGTTTAATTTGTAAATTTAAATTTTTGGTTTTTGCCTAAAATGTACAAAGAAGCAACACTGTGCCTGTAATAAGTTGATAAGTTTTTAGCTTAAGTTTTAGTTAAATGGAAGACAATGATTTAAAATTAAGTTATAACTTTATTTCATCCTATCATTTTTATTGGAAGACTATAAATAATAAATATTATTTAAAGAAATACATCGGTTTTTTTAATACTTTTAAGCTGCAAGAGGCCAAAATGGCTTAGTTTCTTCATTGGGGTCCTTGAAGCAATTTTGATTTGATGTATGTACGTACCTAGTCGCTGATGACTCGAACAAAGTACTTTTGAATTTAAAAGTAATACTTTCGAGTGATATAAGAAAGCAGTGCGGACTTATTTTATTGGAGGCATTTAAAAGTTTCTATGATAAATTTAACAATAACTTTTGGTGAGAAGTGTATCATTAATATGATAGGCCAAAGGGCGGTATGATATCTTCAGATTATTTTTCATAATATATATCAAAATAAGCTTGCTAGGGTTTTCCTTATACCCCTATATATATTCAAGATCAAATGAAAAATTGTTCATATCGTAAGCGAGGAAATAGTGGAACATTGTTTTTTGATGGCCTTTAACTTTGACTCATTTGGATAAGGGAAGGTCTAAGTAAAACAGTTTTTGATAGAAAATTGAGATGTTGGTGCGTAAATAGCATCTCCTAAAAAATTTCATCCCTAACGCATCCACATACTACAAAATTTCATAAAAAGTTACGCGTTGAACTTTATAGTTAAAAACATTGCCGTGGGTGAGGAAGTTTCTAATATTATTCGCTCCTCAGTTGGTGAATAGATAATAAGGTTTTAATTTCTTAAGGGTCGCTAATTTAAATCATTGCTCATTTAAGTATAATTTCAGTCGCATTTTTAAGTTAATTAGGGAAAGCTAAATCATCACTTTAACTGTGATAGCAGGAATATGCACAGTCTCTCCATCAGCAGGTTAGCCACTTTGTTAATACAGATGTGAAAGAATACTGAGATTGAGCTATGTTTCAAGTTTTTAAAGAGTCTTGCAGTGGTGTAGCATCGCTATAGCTTTTAATTTTCATAACTTCAAATCTCGGAAACAATGGAAAATATTGTAATGAAATTTGGTAGACGGATGCAGATCGAATTTTACTTAAAGAAGGCGGAACTAAAAAGTGGGCGTGTTGATATTGATATTGATTCACTATTATTCGAAGATTTTCATAAAAAGTTTAGCTACGTTATATACTCCTGAAAGCAGTCACCAATATAATCTTAGTAATTGTACTGGAAAGACTCGTTTAAGGGCGTGGCATTGCCTACAATAATTATAAACGTTAGAGCTACTAACGTAAGCGCTTGGAAATTAAGTATGGAAGATCCACGTTGTAGATACTACATGTGGGTGTGACACCTCGCGTACAAACAAACATCGTTAAAGGCTATATTGAGTGATCTATGAGAGTAATCTTCTTAAAATTTAATTTGGAGGTGTTGTTTGCTATGAAATTTGAAATTAAATGGCGTTTCACAGTATGGCATAAGTTCACGCTCACTTATGCCATACTGTCACCTTCTATATAAACAAAGAGTTATAAGCGTTATTTTAATAGAACTATTGCAGAAAGTGGTAAGAAACTTAAGGTGGTTTACTAGCCATTAGGTATATCTAAAGCAAAGGCTAGGAAGCTTTACTAGTGGGCGTGGCAGCTCCCATATAATTAAAATACCTTAAGATCTAGAAAACTATGTGAGCAATCATTCAGTTTGGTGTTAAAGTACAATTCATAAAAATCAATTTTTGGATTGAAATCGGCTGGGATTGTACTAGTGGGTGTGTCCACTCCTTAAATTTCAAGACTAATTACTGCATACCTCGTACACTAAATAAGCTACTGTGATAAAATTATATAATTTCTTTATCAAAAAGTAGGCGGATTTGAAAAGTAGTTATGGTTTTTTTTTCTGCTTTTTAAACATTTTACAACATTTTGGGTTCTTTTTTATTTTTTCAAACTTGTCAAACATTCCGTAATTTTTTCGGGATTCAACTTTTTTTAATATTTTCTATATACATATATCCGTTTTTTTCAAACTTTTTGGAATTCTTCAGCATATTTCCAACATTTATTGGCTATTTAAAGTTTTTTCAACACTTTTACTTATTCCTTCTGATTTTTCAATCTCTTTCAACCTAATCGAATTTACCAAGATTTTAAAGTAGTCAATTTTTTAAGCACTCTCCATATCTTTCAGACTTTTTCAACCTATGTCAACTTTTATCAACCTCTTTTAACATTTTTCATTAGCTTAAATATTTTGAGGTCTTTTCTTTCTTTCTTAATTGCTTATGTTCAACGAAAATCATAACAAAAAGAAATCTTTTTCCATAATAAAAATGACATTTTATAGATGATATGCAATTCTGTTGAATAACGTTGTTACATTGTTCATTGTGCACTTGAGTCCTTGCCAGGTTAAAGTTAATATAAAAGGCAAAATGTAAACGAAAAAATGTAGAAAGCTACAGAAGTTGACGATTAAATAAAATTCGAAATCACAAACAAAAGAAAGCGTTTAAGTTGTTCCAGCTTTTTATGGGCAAATAAATAAAATATATAACAAGGGTACTCAACAAAAAATTTGGGGGTGCAAAATAAAAGTTGACTTAGTAATAATCTTTTTGTTCCTATGTATAAGTATGATTTGTAGATTTATTTTCATTAAAAATTTTTTTTCTTTGAGTTCTTCATAAAAAAGAATCGTCTCAGCAAGATCATCGCAAGGGGACACTGCTACTTTGTGCAACAGGAAACAAAGTATCACTGCAAATGTTAATGATAATAAGATGCAATAATGTATGCACATACGAGTACTAAATATGCAAAAAAAAAAAAACATATGTAGGTACATAAGTAGATTGTAGATATGTATATTGATTTTTTTCGGCGGATGCGCATGTTACACTCGATCGTATGACATATCGTTGCTGATGATCGCAACGCGTAATGAAATCCGTTCGATTCGGCGGCTCTCAGTGATTTTACAACAGTTTTTGTTATGTTACTTATTTTATTATAAATGTTGTTGTTGTTGCTGTTACTGTTGTTGTAGTTGATATTATAAAGATGACAAAATGCGGGACAATTGGCCAGGGTTAACTGCTGCTGTAGAATTTGTTCTTTCACTTTAGTTTTTTGTTGTCATCGGACTACGATCGACAATATAAAATGCGATCATCTGCATATCGATTTCAAAGCTACCGTCTGTACAAAAAAAAATAAACAAAAAAAAACAACAGCAACAAAAATGACATTTGTTAGTCCAGTATGTTTTTGCACAAAATGTGCGTAGCGCTAAAATTCAATATTAAGGGGTTACTTTGACTTAAGTTTAACGTTAAGTTTGACATTGATTACTTTGAGAGTCGTTTTATTTTCTGACGATTTTTAGTAAAATGACATGTACGTCGGGTTTGTTTTCATGTAGGTTTGCTTTAAAGTTCAATTGAAATACTGTATTATTTATAGAATCTCGAATTAAGAAAGAGTGCCTTTTTCTCATACGATATCTCTAATGTCCTGTCGAGTCTATAAAAACGGAAAATCTATGTATGCCTTAGATGTTACATCGATACTCGTACTGCCAAATATCAAAATAAAAAAAAAAATCGGGCATTCTATGTAGGTCTGGCCAACGCAACACATTAGCTTCACATTAAACTCAAAGCTTTTGAATTTCGTGGTCATTAGTAGCAACGAAGTCTGAACATTACGAAGCACCACAATGAAAGAACCAGTATTTACTAATAATAATGAAGCAGAAAGTTTGTGCTAACACTATGGACTCCTGTGGTTTATGTGAGGCTATGTGACCCCCACCCAAACCTAACTTAACCAACTATTCGGCTTTGAAAATATTATGCACTAATTTTTGTTTACTTTTTTGGTACAATTTGTACATTAAGAGTTCTTTGTGCCTGCGCTTATTTACTTTCAAGCTAATACTCAGTTTTTGATAATTTCAAGTATTCCTATTTACTAAACTTTCCCTGTTACAATGATGTTTTTGAATATTATATTTTATTCATTAAACATATATTTTTGTGCATATAGTATTGCTGTTATTTAATTTCTTGTTCCAATTTGAGTTTTGAATGTATCGTGCATTTGTTATTGATTGCTGTTTTACTGAACTTTTGTTTCTTAAAATATCGTTCCAATAAAATTTGGTTCAATGCCATACTTTTTTAAAACAAAAATTTAAATTTTTGAAAAGTTTTTGAAAAGACCGTGTACCCTAAAATCATGGCTTTCGCTGCAAATTGGTCTTGGAAATTATCATTTAAGATTTTCGCATTAATGCTCTTGGAAGATATTCAATAAATACGTATTTTTTGCTTGTGATAGGAATTCTAGACTTAAACTGCAATTTTACCAGAAATGTTTACTTTTTCGTTACAATTTGTTGAAAATATTATGTACAGTTTTCTACTGATTTTGCGAGCAACGTTTATTATTCCAACCAGAATTTGAAGATATAATTAGCTACAAGGCAAGAGACTTGGCTCAAAGGAAGTAATTGCATTAAAAAGAGAAAGTCTTGTCCAATCTTAAGCAGAGCAAAAGTGGTAAAAACATTACCAAATCGTTGCAACTATTTACAATTTTAATAAAATTCCACCAAAGTAAACTTTCCACTTAAATATCATTCCGAAAATAAGCGTTGACCCCTTAAATGCCCACTGTGCACGTATATGTATATGGTAGAGAAAGGAAGCTCTCAACTAACTGCGAATTGCTGAACCACTTATTTTGCATATGGTTGGCCAATTGATCGTGAATCTTAAAATGATTTAAATTGCTGGCCATAAACTTGTGATATGAACGTGCAACAATAAGGGCAGTTGGTTGTTGTTGCTGCTCCTACTGCAACGAAACAATCAACAATTGGTATTCGATTGATTAAGTGCGTAAAATGTTGTTACCGCAAACAGTTTGACAATTTTTTTGAATAATTGCTGATTATTTTCGGCTGAAATGCGTTACACACAAAAGTATTTAAATAATGCGGATGCAAATGGAAAATATTTTGCAACAGTTAGACACATGCGATTGATCCTTTTAAAGCCAATCCAAGCAGAAACTAAAAATGATGTTACTTGTTTATTTATGTTTAACGGGAATTTGGTAGAAATCTATGTATATCAATAATAATACTAAATTTAGAGATGGGCACTAATCCAGACTTTCAGCTACTCAATTTATCTTTATTGTCAAAAATAGCAATTCAATTTGATTTCTTCGAAAATTAGCGCTCCACAAAATACACTGCTTTGATACGCTTTCTATGACAATTTAAAGAATTCTATTCAATAAAAGCAAGAAGACATGCGACACGCGTACACAATGCGGCAACGTTAGCAAAAAGAGCTTAATGTTTGCCTTAAAGCAAAGCAAATGAAAAAGAGGATGGCAGCAAAATTGTCCACTCATTTGTTTGAGTGATGACTGACCAGCCTATGCCATCATCAGCAGTAATACAAAAAAAAGTCGTATCATACCTACTAACCCTTGGTACATCGCGCCAAATTGACAAGAAGTAGACAGGCAGGACGAAAGATTCCGCAAAAAAACAATGAATCCACCTGCAGTGCGTGCGGCCACAAACTGCATACAACTAACGCAGAAAATAAATAAAAAACTCCACACATTTGCACTCATACAAAAATCCCAACAAAATCCTGCAATAAAACGGTCACTGACAGGATATGCAGCAGCAGCAGTAGCGAAACGCGTTATGAAGCAATGCGCGGAAATACACCTGCAAAATTACAACGAAAAACGGACAAGTGAAATTTCACAAAAAAATAAAAGGAACAAAATTAAATAAAATATAAAAAAATACTACAGTAAAACAAACAAGAGACGAGAGAAAATTACAAATCTATTAAAACAAAGTCCTTTCCAAGTATTTTTTTGTTGTCCTTCTTGGGTTTTGCTTCTAATTGCACTTGTTGGCAGTAGGTGTTTTTCTTTGTTAATGCACGCCTCTAATTTCATTGATAGCTTGTGATTTGTTACTGGAAAAAAGGACCTGTGTGAATTTTCGTATTATCATTGCGGCATAACACGCAACTTCTCAAGTCTTATCAGTGATTTAACACTCTGTCAAGTGCTGTGACATTAACCACAATCGAAAGGTCATTTCGAGGTTACTTTTTCGAGGCATATAAATGTTAGGGGGTGTCGCTGAATTCTGGGAACATAATTTTTCCTTTCTTGTGAATGCGTAGAAACAGATTCATAACTCAGCAAATTGTTTCTTAATCGATGATGTAAAATTAGAATTTATGTCATAAACAGGGTGAACTCCGAGTTCAATTAGTTATGTTCCTTTACGTTCGGAGAATATATCGATAGTAAAGTTTGCTCTTCACTGGCGAATAGGTCGCCACAGTGCTCCTCAAAACGATTTGAAATCATCAATTACATCACACTGAAATATTATTGCGTTCATATATCACGTCACGAGCTAAATATCTCCAATACTACGAAAATTTGTGGTAGATTTTTGCACATTTTCAATCCCAAATAAAAAGAAGGATTGCTTGAGTCAAATTTTTTAGTAAAAGTTAAATCACATGATATTTTTTGACAAACAAGGATATATCTAACAATAAAAAGTAATAAAGCGCTAGCGTCTCTTCGATTTCAATGGTTAACTCCGCCCAAATACAAAAAGTCATGAATGCTAAGAAAATGATTACAAATTATAGACCTGCCAGTGACCAGTAAAATTTGTACTTTAAAAAGGAGATATGTTTCTCGCCTACATATTAAGAGCTTTAGAAATAGACTCTTAAGATAGATGGTAAACCATATTCTGCTTAATTTATAGCTATCAAAGTATGTGAGGGGTAATCTATAGATATAAAAATCCCAAGTCAAAGTGTTTGTTCGCGATAAACTCGGGAACTATTCAACCAAGTCTTATGAAATTTGGCTTATTGCCTGTAATTTAGTCTAACTTTTTAAGTTAGTGCTGATAGGATAATTTTTATTTCAATTCTGTGCATATTTAGGGTGACACTTATACAAACAAATTTTTAAAATGTAATTTACACGAAGGCTGCTTAATTGATTTTCATGAAACGTGCGCCACGTGACTTTTATATTAAGTGGCATAGCTAAGACTGTAAAAAAATTATTTTGTGTGCATACTTAGGGTGGCCCTCATACAAAAGTATTTTTTAAATAGCATTTTCACGAAGATTTCATAATAATCGAATCGAATCGAATAATTTTATAAATCAATGTAAGGCTTTTGCAAAGGTTGGTTAAGAAGAAAAAGTTAAGGGTAATAGTATGTTTCGATGGAGAAATAGGCTTTTTCGCTCTTACATTCCATCGCAAGTGTTCATACAACATCGCGTCGTCTACCGAAAAGAGAGGTTAATGTCTGTCGAGAGAGTTAGTAGAATATAAGATAATAGAAAACAAATTCATAAAAATTAGCAACGAATATTTCCTCATTCTTTAGAAAATGAAGCTCTCCAGTAATGCCTACCATTTGAGTTGAATATAGCAAAGTTCATATAAATTATTTTTCAGTATACTTCAACTCAATTCGGTATACATTTCGCTACGATTTGTTATATGAAATTTATCAAGCATAAGTAAGACATTATTAAAAAAAAAAAAAATACATCCATTTCCAATCCAAGAATTTTTTTCCAAATTATGTTGTTAAGAAAAATGAATTCAGCCATAAACAGCGTGTTGTTAAGAAAATATGAATATCCTTTTGTACAAAAATATTTTCTAAACGTTTCAATTAATACGCCTCATTTCACACCTTTTTAAAAAACAATGGCACATATATAATTCGCTGCAAGATGCTGCGGTCGCTTCAATCTACGCGTAACAAGTGTAAATTGATATGAATATATGAAAAGGATATGCCGCCAATGTCCTTGTACAACATTTAGCAATTTTAAGAACTTGACTTACATCATTTTCTCAACAATGTTCATTGCCTATTGTTTGAGTTAACAAAACCAAATTTAAGCATAATAGCCGCAGGTTCTTTTATTGTAATAGCTGCATCCTAACATGTCCTTTAAAGCATTACGTTACGCTGTTATCAAAATCCTATTAATTTTCTTTTACGAGTTGAAGACATTTGTATTGAGTCCTTTTCCAACTTGTTGCTATGGATTTTTTTTCATTAGTATAAGCCGCTCGTTGCACGTGCAGCAAGTTTGTTGCCTAAGTCTTTTGTTTCCTTTGTCAAACCTTTAATTGGAATCAATTTGAATTTGACTTATTTTTGATTTTTTTGTTTTCAAAATATTGCATATCAAAAACATAAATTTTATTCAATTCAGTATAGTTAGCAACAACATCAATCACTTGATTGCGCTTTTGCAAATCAGAAATACCACAGAGCCAAAGATCCTCGTGCTGTTTTCTTATTCTTTTGATAATGATATTCAAAATTTGTTTTATATTTCTGCATGGTTTTGTTATTTCCATAATGGCAGTCATAAGCGAAAAATGTCAATTAAGAGTTTTCGTTGACAAAATTGAATGATTTGCGTGGAGGTCTCTATTTTAATATTTCGCATATGCTCTCAATAATGAGGTTACTCCTCATACTCGTCTCATGTTGTTGTTGGTCGTTGCTGTTTCTTTTGCTGCATTCGAAATGAGAAAACAAGTTGTTAACAACAAAAATATCATTAAATACCACCATCATCGTTGATTTTTATGATGATTTGCTTAGACATTGACTTGTGGTTATAAAAGAGCGAACGCCTTGAGGTGAATTTGCATTAGAATGAAGTTAACATGCCATTGTTGTTTTAAGTCCTACGGACAGTAAAAGTTAAAAGCATAGCCGCAGCTTTTATGCATTAGTTACATATATATGATTTCATTTTTGCTGGAGTTATGTTTACAAAGCAGTGGTAATGATTTAACATCTTTATTCGCATAAAATTGTAGTTAAAAATTAAGTATTTTTATATTTTTACTGCAAATTATTACAAGTTTTTCATTAAAATATTTTGCAATTTTTTTTTTAACTATCCCAGCAGCAGTAGTAATAAATTTGCTGTTTTATAAATTGAAGATACGCCTTATAGACGTACACATTAAAACTTAAATTACAAAACGTTTTACTATTTAAACTTCCTTCAGAAGAGGCCACCCATTTTGCCACACATCAATTAATCAAAACCATTATTACTGGATAAAATGATCCATTTCCTTATATTGCAGATAAGACGTAATTGCATGAAATTCAACTTCATCAATGCATCAATAAATTTTAAATAAATGATTTTTATCAAAACCCACGATAAATAATTTAATGATTTAATGCATTAATTGACTTTTAATGATAAACGTGCTGGTGAACTAAATTGAGACAAACTTTCGATGACAATTTATCATTTACAAGGAACGACAAATGGAAACCAAATATCCCCATTGTATTTAAGCAAATAAATCGAAATACTTTGTAAAAAACACATGGGCTACCTCAAATTGTAATGACTTAATTTAAATAAAATCCAAAAAAATCAGATATTTTCATACATCATTACTCCTTTATATCCATTCTCGAACAGGACAATTCAATTAAAATGACTTAATATCATAAGCAAAAATATTAAAAGGTTTTTAAGGTAAACAAACTTATAAATGATATCTGTATTGATTGAAAGACAACAGTAATACACTGAAAACAAAGAGGAGATTAAATTGAAGTTCTTTAAAGTTGATAAAAAATTATTCAGAATGAATTAAAAGATCGCTCAAAATACTCGTAAGTAGAGAAATTGGGTATATAGTTTTTAAAAAAAATTATACAAAATTTGTTACTCACTTCACGAAGAAAGTGCTTATAACCAAATTTTGTGTAATTTCATAAAAAAATTGCTAAGTATTACACTTTTTCTTTATATGATCAAGTACCAAAATTTGTTTCTATTCAAACCACATCATAAATATTTTTCAAACTAAATTTCCCTCACTGTATTCGCATAGTTGCATGTGAGCTTAGACCATACATCTGAACCATTGTTAAGCCACGCAACAATTGCGGAAACTTTAGCGGATGCATAAATCGATCTGCAACTCCAATTAACTTTGAAAAATCGATGCGAAGCATAAAAAAAAAACATAAAATCACTCTGCTTATGCAACTGAATTGACATTTGAGATACAACACAAATGTGTGCGTACGCTAAATGCACGTGATCTTCACAAACTGTCAGGTTGAATAAGTCATAAGAAACTGTAAAGAAAACTTGCGTAGGATCCCACTTGTTAAAGCGATGATATACAGTAACTGCAACAACAACAAATACAAAATCATAATGTAAATACACAAATGCAGGCAAAACAGTCCATTGCTGCTGATCAGTTTTGTGAGCGCCACGCTGTGTTCCCACAAAACGGCGTTCATCATGAGCATTGGATCAAAATATAAATGCAAAAATTGCGTTATTAAACGGTCAACTTTGTTGGCACAGTCCTGTGATCTTGGGTCCTCCTCATCGTCGTCGTTTGTCGTAGGATGTTCTTCTGTTCAATGATGATGAAGCTTAATATGCGAACACTTCCCTCTTTAAAGAAGAGTCACAAAAAATAATAAATTGAATGACATTCATAAATATAGAAATGGTTTGTTAGCAAGGGAGGAGTGCGGCTTAGAGGTTAGGGGATAAAAGTCGTAACAGTAAAAGGGAAATGAGCAGCGTTTGCTTAAGTGATGAAGACATAACTTTAGTCAGTCAGAATTAAGTTCATGTGTACACTGTAAAAGAAATATAAAAAGTCAGTGCAGATGAAGATGCAATTGTCCCGTAATGCTTGCTGCAGTTGCTTTCTAGTTTTGTTATATTAAGTTCACAATTGACGTTTTTAGGACATCAATAAAAGCTTACGTTCGTATGTGTGATATTAATAGTATCCGTTACATATTTTTAATAGTTTCCTATATATTCAGCTTTCTAAAAGCTACAAGAATTGGATTGACTGCCAGACGTTCTACAAGATTCATATAGCTGGAAAATAGATTATACTTAATGCATCACTAATTTCCGTTTAATCGTACTGGCCTTCCTTTGTCGGTTAATTTTCCAGTGTTGCATTTATTGTTTAATTAAAAAAATAATGCACAAAAATACGAATGTACTGCTAAAGAAGTAAAATAAAAAAATTTGTCATTTAACTAAAATGCAACATGCTTAAATTTGATGAAAAAGTCCTTCTCAGAAAAGATTCCCTCAAAAATACTTGATGTTTTCTCTCATGCACTCGTCACTTCATTATTGACATACTAATGGTTTTCGCAGCATTATTGAATACAAGTATCCTAGTGAAAAGTGTCCTTTGTTAGACTCAAGTGCGTAGGCATTGTTCAAAACAATAGCAAATCATTAAAAGACTACTGTCACCGAATAGACTATTTACGAGCTAATGATAAATGTTAGGTTTTGGAAAAATTTGTAAATGGTCATCTCTGAAATTTTGCTGAAAATAAAATATTAGAGAGAGATATTCTAAGAATTTTAAAGTTTTGTTTCATTAAATTTTACGTATTTAAATAAAAATATTAAAAACAGAATAAAACTAATGTAAATTTGTAACAAACATTTGCATAATCCTTTACGGAAGCGGAAATTGAGTCAATTTTAGGTATCAGTGATCAGCAACTCTAGTGAATAATAAAGAGTTGCAAAAAAAGGGTTGCTATTTAATTTATGCATTTTAAATTTTTGTTATGATGCTGAAAAATAATATGAAATTTATTTTCATAAAACCTTATTTTGATTTTAACACCTTGAAAATAAAAATGCCTATAAAAATTAAACTCAAATCGATTGCAAACAAAAGCAAATCAACCCCTTTTTGATTTAGAGGATTTTGATTTTTGTTGTTGTTATACATCAACACCTACAGCTGCGTTTATTCTTTTGAATCCTCACGTTCGTCTCAACGTATTTGCTTAATTGAATGCCAATGATTTTTTAATGCGTTGAGGTGGATATGCAAGGATATGTGTGAAAATTTTTAAATGTTTCATAAATATTATCGTTGTGGTGCGAGTTTTTTTATGTGATGTGAAAAATTAAAATCACAGATTTTTGATTGATTTTCGAAAATCGTTTTTAAAGTAAAGCGGAAGTGAATTTAATGTGGCGGAAAAGTTTAACCTGTTAAGTGTTTACCTGAGATATTGAATATATATTCTTTTAAATGAATACACTATACATTTAAATTTAATCCAATTTTCTTGGAAAGCAAGACCATCAACATAATAACAATAACATAGCTGTTGAAGAGTTTAGTGCTTAAGTCTTTCGTTTTTCTTCGATACATATATGTACTTCTAAATTAACTTTTCAAATTATGTTTACAGTCAGGCGCTTTTTTAATTTATAGTCTTGAGGTCTTTGTAGACTTAAAATTAATTCAGTTTCATTAAATTTTAAAAAAAGTTGAACGAAAACATCAACAACTTTTAATTAAATGTTCTGCATTGTATTTATATTGCTAATGTTGTGCAACTTTAACCACAGCCAGTGTGGTTTGTGTTTTTCATTATCTTGTGTCAATTTATCTTAATCGCTCTTTTTTGCAAATCGCGTTTATCTATGCGCAACAATCTTTCTCAAGTGTGCCTGGAATTAGCAAAGGACATGTAAGGTGACAAGTACAACTAACAGCTATCGCTTAAATGTGCTGACTTTTTGGTTGTTTTAAGCGATTTTAAATTGAGATCATTTACACTGTGATAGGCAATCGATGCAAAAAAAAATCGTTTTGTGATATTGCACACCATATGCACACATTTGCTAAGCAAGTAAGTTATATCAAGGAAATCGCCCAATAGAGGAGTTAGATCTTCGCCTTCGGTAAAAAAAAAATTAAACCCTGAGGCATTTTACAGAAGTTTGAGACAGAAATTGAAGGCTGCTTGAAAGTAAGCGTAAACCAAGGTTAATTTTATCTTTCTTATGTTCCTCAGCTCTAAGCTAATCAACTCGAAGAACGTACTGTGCATTGGAATGCATTATTAAAACAGGTATTTTGTTTAATAAATGACTCTTTTACTCTTATTTTTGACAAAAGACTGCCTATTTTTAACCGAGCTAACATAAATCATTCACGCAAAGTTTAAGGGGTCTGGTGTAAATTCTATCTGTCTGCCAGCTTATTTTGCTGAAGAATACGTTGATGTTGCTATGGCTTAAGAACCATTGTTTTCCGAGATTAAAATGTTTGGTCTCAATCGTACTGTAGTATCCATTAAAACTTTTAAGCTAAAATCACGGTCTATAAGGCAGAAACAGATATAGGGAGTGTTGGGCAGTAAAACCTTCCAAAGTCCAAGAAAGTCACTGTTATGAGTTCTCATTACAAAATTGAAATAAAGCAAACAATGTAAATGGTAGAGATTTTTTTTTGGTTTTTGCTTTGAAGAATGTGTTTATACATAAATAATATTTTGATAAATGTATCGTTCATATGACGACCATGGCTTGGTTTGATAAAGATAATTTCATCAACGCAAATTTTGCATACTTTTTCACATAAAGCTGGACAAATGATATGGAGTTATGGAGTGCACAAAGCTGTTTGTGGCATATCTGCATAAGCCAATGACTAGACATAGCCCCACAATAAATAGTCTAAGTGTATTGAGTCTAGCGCTTATGCTGGGCAATTGATAGGTCCAAAGCGTGATATAATTGAAGCATTTTACTTAGGCCGCATATCTCCATACGAGGGCGGATTGATAATGATGCGGTTTTCAACAGATGGCAACACTGGGCATCATATGGTAATTTTTTTCCCAGCAATCTGTAATCTGTTAATATAGATATGTCATTTAGTTTTTGCTTGGCAGCCATATAAGTCGAATAACTTTTAATTTTTTTTTGTAAAATGGATAAAACCGATTATCGCCCATTGATTAAACATTATTTCTTGCGTAGAAAAACCGCGAAGGAAACAAAGGAAAAGCTTGATAAATATTATGGCTCATCTGCTCCAGCGAATTCAACCGTATTTTATTGGTTTGCTGAATTTAAACGTGGTCGTACGAGCACTGAAACAATGCCATCAGCAGTAAGGCCAAATGAGGTGACTACTGAGGAAATGATCAACAAAATCCATGATATTGTTTTGAATGACCGTCGAGTGAAGTTGTGAGAGATTGTCGACATTGTAAACATTTCATATGAACGTGTATTCAACATCTTACATGAACATTTGCATATGAAGAAGCTATCAGTCAGATGGGTGCCGCGATTACTCAAAAAAGATCAAAAACGAAATCGTGTGACTACCTCAAAGCAATGTTTAGGTATGATGAGGCATAACCCAGATGACTTTTGGCGTCGAATAATAACGGCTGCTGAAACATGGATTCATCACTACACACCGGAAACCAAAAATCAATCAAAACAAAGGGTAGAATCTGGTGGAAGTGCACCGAAGAAGTCAAGAACTGTGAAATCAGCTGATAAAGTTATGGCGACTGTATTTTGGGATTCCCATGCATCGTGTAATACCGATCGACTATCTTGAAAAGGGAAAAACAATAACGGGAGCGTATTATGCTGCGCTTTTGTATTAATTGGACGATAAAATCAAGGAAAAACGACCACATTTAAAGAAGCAAAAAGTGCCCTTTCTTCAAGACAACGCTCCGGCACACACATCAACAATTGCAATGGCTAAATTCCATGAATTACGTAACGAATTGTTGCCGCATCATCCTTACAGTCCAGATTTAGCACCGAGTGACTTTTTCCTATTTTCAAACTTAAAAAAATGGCTCGCGGGAAAGAGATTCACATCAAACGATGAAGTAATCAACGAAACAAACTCATATTTTGAGGAGTTCGACAAAACCTACTATTTGGATGGCATCAAAAAGTTAGAATATCGTTTGACCAAGTGAATCGAGCTAAAAGGGGACTATGTTGAAAAATAAAACGAAATTTAAAAAATAAAGTGTATTTTCATTGTTAAACCGGATCATTATCAATCCGTCCTCGTATATAAGGTGTGCGTTATTAGAAGTTCGTGAATTCAAAAAGAATAATATTTTATTACGCAAATTTAATTCAAATGAAGAAAATTATAGTAAAAAAAGTATTAATTTTGAAGCGTAAGTCTTTTACTTTCACTGGAACTCCAATCATTAGTGTTTTGATGGTATCTTTTTGGATCATTAGGCTTGCAGCACACCACTTGCGTCTAAAGTGATCTATTTTTTTTACAGGTTTGTATTTTTTTTTTGAAAATTATCTAACATTTTTTAATATACATATGAAAATATTTCAAGATCCTTACAATTCTTCTTGTCTGATAATAAGTGTTTTAGTTTCATATAATTTTTTCAAGTTCGTTTCTAGAAGACTAATATTTAAGTCATTAAGCTTTTTTGTTTTGTTGTTTTTTTTTATGAGTAATAATATTTATTTTCTTGGTCTTCTTTTTCCCAGAATTTATATACATAATTTTTTCATACTTTTGTGTATTTTTTATTTTAAGAATATAAAATATGGTCGGTAAAATCATAAATTTTTACATGCGATATCTTGAAGAGGGAAAAAATATTTTGAGAAGAGTCCAAATATGTTTCGAGAGCGATCAGTGAGTGATTTTTTCACATGTTCTGTGAAGTTATGGGAAGAAGTTCCATACCATACTGAAACATAACCTCCAATGTAACCAAAAAAAAGAAAACAGCGTTATTTGTTTTTTTAGTTAGGATATTTCGAAAATCAAAGCTTACTAGTCAAATCGGAGGTTTAAGTTGGATTTAACGCGTCATGAACCTTCAGAAAAGTGTAATTTCGTTACTGATTCTGATGTTAAGGAAAATTTTGTTAGCCTTTGTAGTTAGAGCAAAATTTATGACTCACTTTCATGCTAAACGCATCGGAAAATGAAGGGGTTCTTTCAAAGCAAAATAACTATTTTATTTTTTGGCTATATATCAAAAGAAGAATTTAACAGAAAAATGTAAAGGGCGAATGAAACAAGCAATAATCACATATTTAAAAGGATGTGAAAACTGACAACAACGATCAATGACTTGACAAAAAATAAAAGAATTCATCTGGATTTAAAATAATAACATGAGAAAATTTTTATTTATTAAAATAAATATTTAATGTTTGGCATGGCATTCCTATTTTTTGGAGAAGAGTGACAAAAATATTTTGAGCTTTATATGGATATAGTATGTATTTTCTTCCGTTCAATTTTAGATTTTTTCAACAATAATAGCTACATTTGGAATTTCTTCAATGTACACTTGTAACATAAAAAAGTCGATTGAAAGTAAGAATGTTGCATGTCAAAATTAACGTCAATGAAGACAACATGCAACAAAAATAAAAAATTCAATTTACCATAAAAAAAAACTGACATGCAATATGATCGATACAATTGGTTTTTTTAGAAAAATATCAAAAAACGAGCATCGAAACCTAATTATGTGAGATAACATGCAACTGATTTTTTTTACTCAGCCGCTGCCAGTTAAAGTGAATAAAAAGACCGTTGATTTCTTGCATGACTTGGCAGTTAATAAGGTGCGAAAATCACAAGCATTTAACAGCTCAATTTATGACTACGAAAAAAGGGTAACATGAGACTACGAAAATTATTTCACTTTTTGTGAGTCATAAACAAAACTAGGACTTTAATGAATATTCTATTTGAGTTCGAAAATACCCATATTTTGCGGTTGTTAACAAGTCAGGCTATTGCAATATGTATTGAAAAACATGCTGAGATCACGAAAAACTATAGCATACTAAACGTTCAACCAATGCGGCACGTATCAAAGTGATGGTATGCTGCATGCACTTGTTGTTTTCGCTACATTCGCTTTGTTCCCGCTGAAAAAGGATTTTTACTGCATTAGCTGCAGGGATTTTTCATTACCTGTTAATTGCGCCAACAAGCTATATATTTAAAAACAACTAAGTAAAGAATTAATTTCCTAGAAAGTAAAATGATCATAAAGTTGAAAACCCTTTAACGAAAAACTGCATAGGTGGAACATTTTTATCCTTTGTGATCAAAATTACGTGCATAAACCGCAAGCGGCGTTTTCTTCCTGCTGTTTCGATGACGGTGACGGTGGTTTTATTAAAGAAATAAAAAACATAAGCAATTTTTTTTTTAAAAATTGATTTCTATCAGTAGCTAATTAATTACTTAGAGTTCTATTGTCTAATTTTAGCCGCTAACTTTTGTTTTATTCCCTTGACTTAAGATCAAAATAAAAACTGGATGCGCTGCTATTGATGAAGCAATAAATTTGCTGTAGTCTGATTTGCATCGCTAGAGCTGGTTTTTAAAGCGTGCTTCATGTTGTTAAACAAATTGCCACGCCTTGAAAGAAACTAGTCACATTATCATATTATTTATGATTTAATTATTATTTTTGGAAAAATCAGCGTGAATGTTGGAATAAAATAAAGAATGTAGGCTCAAGCTTTGGTCCTTCTGAAATGAGTTAATAAGTGAAAAGTAGTGCAGCCTGTCCAAAATATAGAAAGCAGTTTACTCGAAAACATTACAACATTTTTCCATAAAATGTGCTAAAGATTTGACACTTTATTACCAATGATTCAATAAAGGAGTTTTATATTCAAAAAGATTTTCCAGAAATATCTTATAATTAAGTCGCTTTGAAATCACTTGCAAAAACGCTATTGAAAAGAAAAACTTCACTATAATTAATTTCTTTCAAAATGCCTCAATTAAAAATGACCTTGGAGTGTCTCATCGCTATATTCCAAAATTCAACCACATTTTTGCTGATGACTTTTTACATATGAAACGCGCGGCAAATCATAAGAAATGATTTCTTTAATATCTTATGCAAATAACCTTAGGCATGCAAATTAAAAATTTTTATTTTAATCTACATAAAACAGCAAAATGCAATAATTTTAAAGTAAAGCCGAGCACATTGCCAAAAAAAATTTAAAAAAAATTGACTGAATTAAATATAACTGACGCAGTTTTAATGACATTTCTGACAGGTTTTTTTTGGCTGCAAACCTCCCAGTACCCTGAGAGAGACGATGATGTTGCAATTAAGCTGCTGCTGCTGCTGCTGCTGCGACACACGAAATCGTAAATTAAAAATGTAATTTTATATAAAAATGCATTTTATTATAAATTGCAGCTTAAAATATAGTTGCGCATGCGCGCAGCGATAACGCACGGCGGTGGTGCATGCTTTGCAACAGCATCTCCCTTTACTGGCATTTTTATCAAGGACTTTGCCTTACGGTTCTATGCTGGTGATTATGTTGCTGCGTAGCTTTCGTCGTCGGCGTATGACGTGCGTGTGTAGCAGAGGGAGGCAGTGAGATAGTTGGACGTCCTATTTTAAATCACTGATTTTTGCATGCTGTCATGGTAATTGAGTTCATCACGAATATTTTTAAGTGTGTACTTACGCGATACTGCAAACTGTGGTAGCTACACTAAAAAGAATTTACTTATGTTGTCTCAAATATTCATTCCATAGTAAGAACAATTTTTCAAGCTGTTAACAACGTCAATGGCATATCACAGGCACAGTTTGAGCTTTAAGCTATTTTTCCATAATTATGTATACTACTTATATAGTATGTTGACATAAATTCGTTCATTCGATCTAATCACGTAGTACAATTGAGCTATGTTTACAAGAGTTGTAACAATAAAAACTATTTTTTGATCGAGATTCCACTGCCACGAAAAAGTGAATGTCAGACAGTCTGGTTCCTAAACTATTTACATATGTCTATCGGCCAGTGCAAACTTTTTTTTTATAACGTTCAACGTTCAATAAAGTTGATAAGGTCGAAAATGTTTTTTAGGCTACAAGAAGAACTCATGTTACTATATTATTTGATATTGAAGGAAAGGAAATATTGAACAAATTTTTGTTTCCCAGAACATAAAGAATGTCGCTTAGTATACCAAAGAGCCCGCCTTAGGCAAAATTTTGAACTACAGTGATGTGATTATTTATAAACTCAAAGGAATTTTTAGCTTATTTTTTTATTGATGAAATATTCTGTTGGACCGATAATATAAAACAAACATTTGTGGGATATTGAAGTCAAGAAAAAAAATATTCACATTTAATTTTGTTTTTTTTTTTTAACAGTTACAAAGCAAAACTTAAAAAAGAGTCCTCACAAAAAACTGTGAAGAAATATAAACTCAAATACAATTTTAGTTTTATATGTGGAGGATTTTCCCTTGTTTTGTTGTTTTTCATTAAGTAGTCGTTTAGGAACACTTTTAATTAGATCATTAGGGGCGTACTAGAGATTTCGTTCCACGCAGACATAGTCCTATCCATCAATTCAACGACATTTTCAATTGATCGTTGGTCTGGATCGTAAACTTTTCTGGCAACAATACCCCATTAATTCTTTATTGGGTTTGGATCTAGACTTAAGGCTGGCATGGAATAGTCTCTATAAGAAGCTGCATTATTTTGTTGAAAAACTGCTGTTATTCTTCTGAAATCGTTATAAATTAGAGAAGGTATTCAGACAAAACGTCTTGATAGTCAACAGCTTTCATTCCATTCACAAAAGCTATTTCGGACTTAAAGTTCATTTGTTCGATTGATAATAGTCAAAACTAAAATTCGACAACCTTGTCAGCGTCATCGACAACTCATTTTTGGAAGAAAAACCTTTACACCAATAAATGACAAAAGGTCAAAAAACAATGTTTGTAAACAAATTATGTTTTATGTTAATTTTTTAATTATCTTTACAAAGCCTAATAATTTTCGACTTCTGTTAACCATCATTGCATAAAACCTTGACAAAAACTGGAATTCATTGGATAGCAGGAAGGCACTAATATCTTCAGCTCATTATGATACAACCGGTAAGATAAGTTCGAAAAAATTCAAATGAGCCTTAATAATTCAAGCTAAGTCTGTCACCAAGATTGAAGCAAAAAATAATTGGTACCCTAAAGTGACCTCCGTGTTTGTGAAAGGCTTTGAAAATTTTGATAGACGATAAGCTATCAATTTTCAGTAAAAATCGACTGAGTTTTAGTTTCCTAAAATTGGTCTACATGCTCAGAAAAAATTTTTTTTTTCTTAATTGTGAAATTTTTTTTTCTATGATGTCATATTTTTTTTTAATGTTACAATATATAAAAAAATGGATTTTTCTCATAATTATATCCAATTTTCAGAATTTTTCACAGTGTGCAATTTTTACTGAAGATTAATAGTTTCGGATGAAAAATTATATAAGTTGATATTTTGAGCAAAACTGCTTTTATCAATATAAATAACTAAAAAGCTAAATATTATTATAAAAACTAATCCAAACTGGACATTGTCTCATAGAACAGAAATCTTCAATGAAAAATATAGGATTTTTGTATTAAAAATCATATTAGACCTCGATTTGACCTTGAAAATTGATTTAAAAATCGAACACAAAGACAGTGCCATTTGACCACTTAGTAACTATTGACCTGGCGAATTTAAACAGAAGTGCACTGTATAATCCTAATGCTTGCATGATTGCTGGAACATGAGCTGTTATATTTGAAAGTGGTATAAGTCCCTTTTCCTTGAGAGCAAAAACCTTAAACCATTTTCAAACATAACAGCTCATATTTTATAAGAAACCGCCAGCTTCAGCTTTCATTCTTGCCAATTCAATGAAGCCGTAATTTTTGATTTTCTACGTAATTTTTAAGATATCCGGAATTTAGTTTATTTTTTGAGTTCTAAAATATCCGAATATTTTGTGTTAATTTTTCTTATACTTCCATATTTTTGATCAAGAATACTGAGCCCGAAATTAGATGGTTTACACATAGCAATATAAAAAAAAAAACAGTTTTAGTTTTGGCCCCATTTGGACCCTATCTGGATCTTAAATCAAAAGAAATAATTTTTGAATTCAACTATGAGAATGGTTAAGAAGTAATTTTTGAATATCATCATCAACTAAAGTCACAATACCCGTTTGGAAACACACACTTTGTGAAATATTTTGAGTGTAAAACGTTATAACTTCTGCTTAAATTAATCAACACTTTGTCTTAAGTGCAACTCCAACATAACATCAAGCCTTAAGCGCGGCAGCAACACGCTGAACTTAATCACACTCCGTGGGGCAAATGCTACGCTTTAACTTTTATTACACATCAGCTTATTTTTTGGCGGCAATTTATTGCGATCAAATATATGAAATTTCACAGCAAAAAAAAATAAATAAAAGAACAAAAGCAACGCACTTGATAAATGTTTTATTTGTTGTTGCGCTAAAGCCACACTTATTGCTGCTATGCAGCGCGCATGTTGATGCTCAGGAATTTCCAGTTGCATCATTGCCAACAATGGCCTAAGGATCGATTCTTTCATTTTTATTATATGTATGTCAGTTCGAAAACGTCACTGTCAAAAATCGCACAATTTCGCTGCACAAATTGTAGCCTAAATTCTTTCCGTAACGCCTAAGGTTGGACAACATAAAAATTAAATGCAACTGTGGGAAATATTTCGCAAATGTTGCAACAAACCGAGCAATTAGGTGCAACATCAGCAGTAGCAGCATATGGTAATTAAAAATGACTGTTGATTAATTACACGCGTGTAATTAATTGAATGTTTTCTACAGTAGCAGCAACGGGCTGGATTTTATGAAGTAATGAAAAGCAAGTGCATACTTTTAGGCAAACAAAGTGAAATTTCTTGAGTTGAATGTGTAAAAATTGCTTTTTAAATACCTGAGCGTTGGTATTAAGTCATAAATCAAAAGCAATACACATAAAAAAGACTTGCTTGAGATGCTTCTAGTGAAGGGATTCGTAGCCGATGTTAAAAACAAATATGGGCTGGAAGTGATGCCAATACTTTGATAAGCCTAGTCATAAACACTTTGATTAATTTAATACACCTTCACGCACAGCATGCATAAACAAAGCGATATTTGTTAATAAAAATATGTAGCTTAACCCATTATCAGCAAATGTTGCTTGAAGGCAGTTATTTTTGAGCTTAAGCTATATCATATTAGCAGTATTTGGATATATATGAATTTACAAAAATTTCAAGCCAAAAGAGTTACTTTTTTAAATATTTTTCTATTTTGTGGATAATGTGTTAAGACTTCGCTTTTCTTCCACGAAAACTACAAACGCTCAAATCAATTGAAACGGCTGACGGCGGCATACTCGAAGAATAAAAATAAAATCCTAGGTGCTTAATATGAAGTAAATTTTCACTTTAAATGCGGCAATTTAGTTGTTTTCATATTTTACGACCTATCGACTGTTTCCCTCTTTATTGTAGTCTTCACTTTTTTAAGCGGCTTAACATGATGTACGACATGACATGCTGTATTTAGCGGCTTTGTCCTGACACATCGTCGTTCGTCGTTGGCCAAGGCTGCTATTAAAAACGAACTCTTAATTTTACGCTGTGGTAGGCGTTACAATTGCTATGTAACATAAAGAAAAGGATCGTCTTTACTTTTTTGGTGTAACATATCCTTGCTAGGTCACCCATTAACCTTAAGAGTATTTTTGTTTTCTTTTTTGGAGCTACAAGTGCAATCGCTTTATATAATTTATAGGAAATTAAATTGTTGCATTATCAAAGTGGACTATTATATATAGTATTTAAAATTGTTGTATGGTAGCAACTTATAATTGAACTCAAATACTTTAAGTGAATTCTTCCATTGTTTGAAATTTATAATTTTAAGCGGCTTAAATATTTTTAAAGTGTATTAAATGAATTAATAGTCTACGATTTTATAAATCGATTAAAAATTTCATAGGCTTTTCCCTACATACTCTGCCGACTAAGTTGCGTTTTTCCAAATAAAATTGACCACTGTGTCGACTGCATAGCCAAAGACTACCGAATTCTATATTGCATGGACAGCTCATTAATAATGCAAACAATGCGTTACCAGCTGTTTTTCGCTTTCTCTCCATTCAACCTAAGGAATATGCAATGTCCTATCTTCATGCAACAATTGACAAAAATTGGAATTGTAAACATTGCAACATGCAGCGTGCGCCAAAAGTTGACCAAAAGACAAAGAACGGTTTCATGCAACTCAAGAAAAATAGGATACAGAACACAATACAGCAGAGGCGTGAATTGTTATGAAATTGCATTCAAATAGCAGTTTTCTGCTCTATACCTCAAATCTTTTCTTTTTGTTGAAACAAAAATCTTTGGTTGCAGTAGAATTTGTTATGCGGTAGCATCAGAAGTCATTATTTGCTTATTTGCGACACAAAAGAAGGACAATTCCGTACGGATGTAATGGAATTTTTTGTCATACGTAAGGTGTCATTGTATTGATTTTTAAACACACTTTGATGTGAGATTTTAGCGACAAGTTTCCAAAAGAAATAATGCTGACATTTCTAAGTAGCTTGCTAGACAACAGATGATCTTTGTTATAAATGGTATTCAAAATAATAAACTTTTTCATATTGTACCCAAGAATCATCAATATAATATAGTAAGACATAATTTAAATCGAAATTATTTATTAAACATTTCTAGGTATTTACGCAACATTTTATGCAGAAATGAATCAAAATATTTATATTAAAATTTAAGCAATGTTTTATTTGATAGTACACTTAAACTAATGCAAGTCACGCATAAAGGAATAAAAAATTCCTTAAAAGATCAGAGAAATTCAGCCCAAGTCTTATTTCATATGAGAAATGTTACAAAATTATGGAAGATTACACAATTCTTCAATGAAAAAAATTAAATTCGAGTAATCGGATATACATATATGAACAGTCTCTAAATTCTAAAGAATCTTTATTTATGTGCGCTCTTAAAACGCTCATATTTATGTACAAATAAGACTGTTTTATGTGTTTAAATGACTATGTTTAATAAAATATAGTGTTAGCTTAGAAAATCTTAAAGATACAACATATGTTCCAAAAATTGAAGCAACAAAAAAATGTATGTCGATAAGCCCAAAGAGATAGAAGCAATAAGCTTTTACAGACAATTTTTTGTTATATTCTTAGCGAATTTCTCGGTGTCATGTCATAGGTCTCATGGTCATAAAGTTTTGGGGCTTATATTCACCTAGAAAATTGTCTTAGTCTCCTAAATATATTTGGGAAGTCTATCCACTTATTTTAATGGACATAACTCTCATGGGTGTTATGACTACTTTTGCTTTGCTTTGAAATACAATAGAGTTTTTATTTGGTAAAAATTGATTTGTTTGTTATATACAACAAAGTTATTGATAATTATTCCAAAAATGGTAAACGTCACCGATGACTTTGACTTTCACATATATATTATTTTTGTGGTAATTCGCCAAGATTATTTCATCTTATATTCTGCTGCTTTCAGGGACTATGTCCGTCCTTAGAAGTGCACATAGCCCCCAAAAGTTTCGGGGCATATGAACACAGCAAAATCGGACATAAGGCTCGAAATTGTTTTATATACACATATGTTATATTATTAATAGCCATAATTCCTTAGCGTACCGTTAACATTGGCGCCTGGGGCACAGAGAACAGCATGTTGGCCTAATAAATAATAACAACTCGCCCAATTTTTGTAAAATAAAATTTGGCTCAAATTTATATGAAATCATTTTGAACAATTTTTAATATATTTCTGTTTGGGATATTATGCTTTTGACGACCATAACTTGTTATCAAAACTGTTTCTGTGGATACATTTCTATGATGTTATTGATTCGTAATTTTTTTTTAAACTTTTGTAGGGTGATCGAATAAAGAACATCCTCCTGATTCGTTTTGTCACATTCATACGAGCACGAGTTTATAAAAATATTGAATATCTTATTATAATATATTATTTGAATTTTCGTTAAGTGATTAAGAACTATTTGATGATATGTTTCAACCCATATAGTTCTGCTAATTAGAACATTCAAAAATATTTTTAACAACAACTGGAATGCGACCATCTCTGATTTACTTCAAGACAAGACTAAGAAAAAAATATTGTAGTTCTGTACAATGCGCCTTAGTTCCAGAGATATCGATACCCAAAAACTTAAGTTTTGATAAGTGGTGAATTTTTTTAAAATTCGCAAAAATACAGGAATCATTTCAATCTAATTTGTTCCATTTAAGATTGTTTATCGTCACTTGTATTATTCAACATTTCTTATATGTTAGTTGTTAATAAATTACCCACCACTATAAAGACTTCTATTTATTATTTTTTTTAAATAATTATAGTAGTTGTTCCTATTAAAGAATGATGCATTTCTGTAAACATATTAGTACAAGCGAATTATATGTATCGCTGACACAAAATATACTGACGGTACTTCATACTAAACTGTTGAGTGAAGCATTTGAGACTTATGATTCGGTTTCGGATTTACTTTGGAAACTAAATTGATATTCGAAGTTTATTTGAGGATCATATAAAAAGGAGAAATCCATCAAATTATCAGAATTCTAATAGCTCATGTTTGATTTAGCTTAGCTATTGGCATTCAACTTTAGATTCGAATTCCACTTCCGAAATAAATTGCAAATAATTGAAATAGCAAAGTTAGTGAAAAATGGATTCTGGAAACTATTTTTATTACGGCTAGTTGCACGTAAAAGCTTTACGTTTACTGCCACTTAAACTACTTTTCCGTTGTACTAGTATGCATTTAAAAATAAATCATAGTTTTAAAATGAAGAACTGCTTTAAGAAACTTAAAAATAATCTTTGACGAATCTTACAGAAACGATAATTTACAAGTCATTAACATTTTCAAAATTCAAAAAGCATCAGAATATGCGCAATATGTGCTAAGCAGGATAAAAGAATTTGATTATATTAAAAATTTCTTAAGGCTTGGATTTATATTTTGGAAAAGTTTAAATATTTTGTAATATTTAATTCGTTTTGTCAAGTCTTGTCCTATAGCGTTTACAGGGAAAATTTGAAACAAGACGCAAAGTGTCGTCGATCTACGAAAATATTAGTTTTGTTTTACAAAATTTTATTTTAAATTCTACGCAGATCGATAAAATCAAATCGGTTTCGAAAGGTTCCATAAAATTTTTTTCTTACTTGTCTCCTACAGTATTTCACATTGATTTCATACATTCATTGAGCGAATTATGATATCCGGCTTTTCCAGCGCAAGAAAAAAGTTAACATACAAGTGAATACGACAGCGTACGACGTAATGCTTGTATTAAGTCAATGATATTCGCTGTTTTATATATTGTTTTTTTTTTTCACCAATCGTAATATTATACGAACACAAACGTACATCTGATGAAAAAAATACTAACGACACCCTGCATTCAAAAGGCTACAACTCTTTGAATAGCACCAATGACAACATCCTTAGCTTTCAACTGAATATCAGAAAACTCTGCTGGCTGTCACAATGCGCCGTGTCGTGATGACGATGATGACGACGGCGACGACGATGACACCGACACAGAACGGTGCAAAAACGGACGCTTTTTGTGTGAAGTTAATAATACGTTTGTCATGCCTATATTACAAGGGAAGCAACAGTATAAGCAGATACAAAGAGGTAAAAATCAAGTCAACAAGAATTCTCTAGGGCCTGAACTAAATGAAAATCTTCAAATTTATTATGAAACACTTAAAATAATTTTTTAAATATTTTAAAACTTTTTTCAAATAAATTAAAGGAGCTTGTAAGCGTTACTTACATATTGTTCTAGCCTCATTTCTTTTTTCTTATTTTTCTAATGCAGAGTTTTTAATAATTCAGACCTTAATGCACCAACTAGCGGAAAATATATGCAAGTCCGTACGCAATCAATTGGACGGACAGACAATTTAAAGTAGACGGACAAGATATTTTTTGTATTATTGTTGTTCATAGCACTTTAAGAACATTTTGCAATGTTGCAAGTGAAATCGGTGTTTTTTTGCCTGCTCGTATTCATTTATGATTTATTAAGGATACTCTGATTACAAGATCATGTGTAAAATATACAAGCGCTGCTGCATATACCTATACATATATTAAATTGTTAACTGTTATAAGGCATGATCATATTTTTACCCTTTAGGCCATGTCACTCTGATTTGTTTAACATGAGTCGCGCGTTGTTTTACAAATGTGACAGTGAATAATTTGTAGAATATTAAATATGTTGATTGAGATTTCGGAAGTCACAATGATGCTGTATGAAATTGGAAGCTTTGTTTTTGCGATGTGTTGATTTTGAATTCACGAAAAATATTTAAAAAAGACTGAAGCAACATACTTCCTTTTGTAAGCAATTAATAAAAAACTATACTGCTAAAGGTTTTAGGTGTCTCTCCATGGAGCATTCCCACACACATTCCCAGAAGAGCATCTTTCGCGCATCCTTCCAAATAGAATATCGAAATGAGAAAATTTTACTCATCTCAAAGTAAATAAGTCACCATAATGATTGGCCACATTTCGATGAAACTTGAAAACACTTGAAACAGTCTTATTGAAATTGTGCGAAAGACATTAAAAAAAAATAATTATTTTTTTCAGAGTATACACAAAGTTTCTCTATGTCTTTTTTGCTGATTTAAGTACCTTTTAAACCATATATGATAATAAAAATATTGCCTATTTCACATCAAATTGAAAGACGTGTCGGCTCACCACGTATGATAGAATAGAAATAGAAATTTTGTCTTGGGATGGAATAAGAATATTCTCTTTTTTCTTTGTGATTTTCGACCTGTATTTTTTTCAACTTGCATCATTCATTGCTCCGTAATTTTGTTAGATTATGATCTCGACGGCTTGCATTGCAAATGTTGATACATTTTCAAAGATATATAATAACAAGCAAGCCACGCCTCATCTACTTATAGCAACCAATCTAAATGTACGTTTTGATTTCTGACTCAAAATTGAACTCAATTTGTCTTTGTAAAATAATTGTTCACAACTCCGAAAAAGATAGTGACATAAATCTGAGTCTTTGTTTATATTGTTGGACTTGGCGAGCTTCATGTTCGCAAGCCAATATTTTTTTATAAATGAATGAACAAAGGCAAGCTTTAGACCTCTGCAGTCCATAAGGAAAGACTTATATACTTAGTATAGTATAAAACTGTTTGCTCTAAATATTGAAAGAAACATATCAAATATATTATATGTATAGCATAGGAGATGATTAAATGTCTTTGACTTTAGTTGCAAATTAAGGCTTAAAAATTGGGTATCAGATATATTATGACGTCAGGGGCTAACTTGCAATTTTTATTGTTTTTAATATTTTGAAGTATGAACATGCAACAAATATTTTTTTTTAATTTACATAAAAATTTTTTCATGTAGAAGGTACGTAAGTTAAAAGTTAGCATGCCAAGCATGTTAACCTATTAATTTGAGCTCAAGGTAAAGTCTTTGCCGATGAGCATAACAATTTCCAAGAATTATTGATCTAATATTCACAAAAACAAAAAAAAAATAATAGACCAGATCATGTTAAAACAAAAATCCGCTCAGGTGAACATTTTAATTAATGAAACTCGCAGGAAACCAAAATCCTGTAATCAATCCTGAAATGTAACAATAAAATGTAAGAGATAACCAGTCAAAATGCGCGCAGGCGCAACATGAATTTACAACAGCAAAAACAGATGCATTTTTTGTAATGGTAGTGGAAGTAAAATAGTGCTGCTCCTTCACGCATACAAATGTGAGAAGAGATAATTTCAGATTGACGAAGAAAACTAAATAGGAACTAAATGTGTGGTTCCTGTATGCGAGGGCAGATGTTTTTGGCACACGCAGGAGACGCACTCACCGACAACTGATGATGACGCTGAAGTTGTTAGTGATGATGATACCAATGATGACGTTGGTGATGATGAAGTAAATATTGATGATGGTAAACAAAGTTATAAAGTTGCAAACTGTAGGGGCGCAAATAGAATGCTCATAAAACAACATTGAAGGATACTCACCGAAAATTATAATGTACTTTTCGCTTTTCTATATAAAATGCTATTGAAATTTGAGTCCTTCACTTATGGCTTAAGACACGTTCGCCACTTGAACTGCTTGGCTCAACAAATATTGAGCCAAAGTCATCAGTTATTGCCACTGTGGCATACATAACATACATATTGACTGTATGTATGTGTAAGTAGTAAATGGAGCGCATGCCAAGAGAAAACGCGGTATCCTTTTTGTTTAGTTTTATTATCCTTATGCTGGTTTAAGAAGGTGCAACGCTTTGGCTGGCACACCTTGCGCATGTTGACCAATCAACGATGTGTTGTAATTTAATGGGGCCTTTTATTATGTACAGCGTTTTAGGGAAACTGGTGGGTAATTAATGCAGTCTCGTATTTTAATAAACATAATAAAGGAAAAACAATGTTGTATCGACAATGTACATAACGATGCCGACTTAAAAACAAAAACCTTTAAACTTTTAAATTTTTTGTAATATTTCATCTAAAAAACTAAGCAGCATACACTGCAGGACATTTGTTTAAAGGCCGTGTCCACTTAATTTATGCAGCCACAACTTAATGCGATTTGAGAAATTAAATTTTTGTCACAAATTAAATGCGATTAGGCTCGTATTTAAGTTACAACGACATACCACACACCAGAAAATTGACAAAAAGAATAAAAGACTGAAATTACAACTTTCATTGTTCGAGGGTCAGCAGTATAGTAGGCGTGTGCGAAAAACTAAACAGCCTTCCTGCGGACAATGTCATGCTTTGTATTATTTACGCCTTTCGTCCTGCCGCAGCTATTGTTAAACACTCATGTGAAACAATGTGAATGATGCCATTGAACAATAGCGAAATAATAAGAAAACAATGACGAAAATATCTCAGGCAAAAAAAGAGAACATCAAAAGAACTATGGTCTTATGCTATCCAAAAATTGTTGCTAATTATAAGTTAAAGATTGCACAGCATAAGGAACGTTAAGTGTCATGATCACATTAACTTTGTTACACAGAATAGCTAGGCAAAAATTTCTTAAAGTTAAGATTTATTAAAAAGAAAGATCTACCCAAATGATATTTATGTATTTACTAATAAATGCAAGTTTTCTGCGATAGTAGAATGAATTTTTCTATATGGCGCAAGGAGTCTTGTGACTCCTTCAATATTTTAAAATATTTGCTGCATTCTGATGTTTTATTTTTGCACAAAGTGTAGCAATGTAACTGTGGCCATAAATAGAATCAATAGTGCTAGGCTTTTGAAATTTTGTACAGACGTAAATTAAAATGAAAACAAATCCGCCCAGTGACGATCACCCACTGGCGTTCGTAATATATTCAGTTTTAGCAATAATTTCATGATCAACAAACTTTTTTTATAGAAAACTGTCCATGAAGAGAATTCTGAAAGTCGCGTTTTTATGACATTCTAGATGGATTCCCACAAAAGAATATTGCCCATTTTACCAGTAGAATACATAAAGCAGTTTATGAGGTTGAGGTCATTTCCAATTATTAGACTTTAAAACATTTGAAGCAAAAAGTCAGTACAGGAGCGAAATGCGGCTCAAAATTAAAAAAAATTTTATAGCGCTTATAGATAAAACTTCAAATATTATCATCAAAAAAGCTTTTATAGGTGTACTGCCTGGACATTTCTGAAATCGAATTCTATTTTTGTTCGTAGACCAACCTCATCATATCATCTGGGTTTTTTTTTTTATATGGTTGAGTAGTTTAAAAAAAGAAAAAAAAAATAAAGTGATATTTTTCGCAACATATTTCAAAATTATTCTTTCCAAGTTTCTTTCTTAAGTTTTTCGTTTTACAGCAACCGAAATTCTTTTAACTGTGTATTCTGAGCGTGACCTTGAAAATGCGGCACTACAACAAAGTAATTCCTTAACAGTTGGCGGCACATATTTAAAAAAAAAAGAAAATTTGTCAGTGACAATCGTCGAACTTCTTTTAACTACTATGCCACAAAGTAAACCCAACTTGAACTTGACCTCTGCGCATACGCAGCACTGAAAGCAGCACAAAAAGCAACACAACATGTGTGGCAAATTTGAAAAATTTCATGATTACAACGCGGAACGATTGAATGCAGCATTTAAACGCTCAATAAGCAGCAAAGCAAATGACAGCACATCGATTACATTGGCAGCGACAGCGACAGCGGCAGCAATCAGTAGCAACGACATCCGCAATGTATGCGAATAATTTTTAGGCAACTTGTTGCCAATTTGTAGTTAAACAAATTTTTTGTAATTGGATAATTCAACTGGCTGATGGCATTTTTTGCGCACAGTAAATATTTTACTGCAATTTTATTCCTTATGTTTTGGGATTGGCTCATTGCTGCATGACATTGACACGAGTGCATTACTACTGGCTATGCTGTGCAGTTAATTTTATAGTCTATGGCTTTACCTATAATTTTGCACTTATGGCTGTTGCTGCGGCTACTGCTCACTCAGAATGGCTTTTCTGCGTGTCTTTCCAACATTTGTTACTTGATCAGTGAGTGCTGAATTTAAAGTTATTACATAAAGTTGTGTGCCACTGATCACCACAATTAATTGGACTCATGTGCTTCATTAACCTGTCGCAGTGACATTGAGTCATAGCAGCGCAGACAACAGCCTTATATGCTTTAATTTTAACTGGATTGTGTTAACTCAATGATGTTGCCAACAATTTTCATCAATGAAAATGAAAAGTGTCATTTATAGCGCAGACTTCATCACCAAGCCGCATCACAATGCTTAAGCATGAATACGAAGCCGAGTGATCGGCCAGGCCAGCTAATTGCAATCAATAAAGCGCCGCTTTTATGGCGGCGCGGCAGTTTAACAAAGCAAAATGCTGCAGAAATTGCAATAATAATTTTTTGTTTTTTTTTTCACTTGATTTTTCAAGTCATGACAACAAATTAGCTGGCGATGTAAGGGACTACCATTATGCGATTTTTATTTTTCCCTTTAATCTGCTGTCTAGCTTGCAAAAGGAATTTTTTCATATGAGAATTTTTTTTTTTTCATAATAAATAGGAGTAATATTTTTATCGATAGCTGTGACAGCAAGGACACGTGTGGTTTAATTATAAACGTTAAGCTTGAGGGTAAATTTTTCCAAGTGATTGAGTGGCCCTATTTATTTACAATGTGACAATTTTAAGGAATATTTTAATATAACTTATACAAAAATGGTTTGTAACGCTTTGGCTTAAAATATACTGAATCGATTTTGGTAATAATAAATAAAACACTTACTTCAAAAATTGTAAAAGATTTTTAGAAAATTTCTATATGGCTAAAAAGATTATAAATAAGATTCCCACGTACTTATATTTCCTTTCAGGATGAAGAAAAACCTAAAATAAATGCAACCACTAACCAAATCAACAACTGACATTTATAGCAATGCCTGGAGCCTGATGTGGATTCTTGATCGAACGAAGATGCTAAATCATTTAACACTTTGAAGACTTTGCCCCAAATAGTTGATTTGCACAAAACTGCATTCGTTGCAATTAAGTCGTTTGCTTAGCAATTAAATCAAAATTCATACAAAATTATTCGTAAGTGCGCACAGTAGCACAAAAATGATTTTGTTTCATATTCTCAGTTATATTACCTTTTGAGAAGTCTTCTGTGATATTAAATATATATTATCATATACAACATATATTCTGTATATTACATAAGTATATACATAGTCTCATCAGACCAGTAAGATTTGAGCCCCGGCCATTCCATGAATTATATTTGGGAAAACCACTCTTAACACTTGATCAATTGAGGGTTCTCACACACAACGCCATCTGTAATTATCATTGCTTGCTTGCGCCATAGCTTTATTGAACCATCGGTTCAAAGGCTTGATGTGGTGATTTTTTTCAAGAAAGAAATAACAAAAAAAGTTGATCAAAGAAATAACTTTACCATAAAGTTAAACTGCTGAAAAGCGAATCAACCCCACTGTATTTTAAAGCAAAAGTGTAATATCTCTCATTTTGTCGCTTTGTACGTCTGCTCACTTTACAACTGATGGGTTGCAACCCAAATGTAAAATCTTAAATTTGAATTTAGTCGCTACGAGATATTTATTTTTGTTCACATAATTTCGGCAATACACTGCCATGCCGCGTTAATGCGCGCGCGAGCGCATCCGCCGCTACTGGCTGCATAGCAGATTTGGGGAGGACAGTTTGTAATTTGTTTAATTGCATTGCAGCCAAAAGCGACATTTTAACATATGACAGCAGCAGTAGCTACCAAATTGACGACTGCCGTTAAATGTTGCTGATGAGCATGAAACAAGTGCAACCTTAAGTAGCAGTTGCAGCAAAAGCGGCCAGCGCATCACAAAGTTGTCGTTGCACGTGCGGCAGCTACAGCAACTCGAAGAATATTTATGAGCAGCGTTAAGTGGTAGGTCATACATATGGGCATGACGCATTTCGATGCGCTTCTGTAGCAGGATCGACAATTTTACTGCCGTTCCAAAAGCTCTCGTAAAGCATAAACTTCAAGTGTAATGTTGGAAACATTTTGTGCATCTCCTTTTATTATGTAATGTTTGAACGAAAAACGCATCAACAAAATATCCTTTTATTAACCATAAGCAAGTAATGCATTCTTTTACAACCCCGCCAACGAGGTTTGTCGCTTCAGTCTTTTCAAAATATAATAATGAAATCATTTGGAATGCTTAGTAAAAACATTGATTTATGTCTGTCAAATCTTTCAGCGACCACACATAATAAATTTTTCTATCTGACAAAACTCTGCCCAATTTAAAATCGAGCAACTCACGCGACAAACTTTGTGCTTTACTCCTTTTATTCTGTTTCTTGCTTCTGCCCCAGCGTCGTGCAACACTTGACAAAGCGCGCATCACTTTGATGATAACAAGCGAAGCAAACAATTAAAATGTTTCTGCTACCGCAGCAGCAGCTTGTGGACAACACACAATAAAAAAAATGGTAGACAAAACAATGACAATCAATCACCTTGGAAGACAGACAGACCCAGCAAACCAACATAGTCATTCAGCGAGTTGACAGCGTTTGCCAGCTATCAAAATAGAGATGTCGCTACTGTTTGTCTGCTATTGCCTCTACGCTTCGGTTTGGAGTAGAACACACCGTTGCTTTGCATTAATTCCCACCTAATTGGTAAAGTTTATGATGATTTTATGTGTCTTCTAATGCATAAGGCACTGAGTGACTTTGTTGGGGATATAAAATTGCTGGCAACGTATTTTTGGAGAATTTAAAATTGACAGAAACATTTTGATTGACATTTTTGGGGGGGAAAATAAATCAGGTCCCTTTTTTTGGCTTTTGCTACGTGTGTTTACAGGTAGTTAATCTATGGTGGAATTTTTTACGATGAAGTCGTCAGGGTGAGAGAAAGAGTTAGTTTTATTTAGGAGATAAATAAAAACATCCACTCATGATATTTTTTTTTTTCTATTGAACCCAAATGACTGTAGTGAAATAAGAGAGAGTTGGTGTTAAGTGTTACGGTTTGTCTGTCGCAATTGGAATGTGGCCAATGGTTAAAGGAAAAGGTTTTCTAATGACTTACACACATAGGTTTAAGTAATTGCACCATGGGTGAGGTGATATACTCTGCCTCCGGCTTATGCAAAATTTGACTAGCTATGAATAGTTCAAATGGTCAGCTTTAAGTGGCATAGGCCAAAGGTCAGATAATAAAAATGTTTGTAACACCGGAAATGGCAGCTTTTGAAGCAACACTACGTTGAGATTAACTGCATAGTTGGACTCAAATTATATGTTGATTAGTTTACATAGAAAGTTTCCTTTGAGTGAAATGCAAATTAGCTCGACATATTGCTAGAATGTGTTTCTGAATAATACTTGCAGCAATATTAGGCATTGATTAACTTTACTTTAAAGCCTGACTCAATAGGCGAGTAGCTGTTTAATGACAAGGATATCAATTTTTTTGTTGATATTTTTTATATTTTCATATAAATTGACATTGTAGCTCTCAATTTCCTACAAGAGAAAAATTATAACTGGAGGTCATTTCGCTTTAATCGATGACATTACGTAGCTGTCGGTGCGCTTACAAGTTACGCAAAATCTGGACATAATTCTTAATATTAATAATTTGTACGACTTAAATCCACTTAAGACGGCGTTTTAGCTTTTGCTGTTGCTGTAAACAAAATCAAGATCATTTGTAGCACCACAGCGGCACTACCGGCGATCATTGATCATTTTACATTGTAGCGCGTGGAATTTGCTGCGATCGTTTTTTGTCGTTTTTATTCGATAAAAATAATGCCTATCTACATAAATTTTTTTTTGTTTTATGTTTTTTTTTTTTGTTGTGGGGTGTTTCCCTAACTTGAGCATAAAGTTGTGCGTATGAGCTGAGCTGATCGTGCAACGCGATGCAAATCGTGTTTTTATTTAAAGTGAAAAAAAAACCTCGCATTTAATTAAAACATTTTGCGTTAGCAGCAAGTCGAAACATTTAATGCCAACTAGTTTTGCTCATGCAGTAAATGTGTGAAATCCAAGCTTAAGATCACAAGTGCCAAGTTCGCATCTTTTACCGCTTTGTGTTGCCAGCAATGGCGTACGCTAACTTTGGCGCAAGCGATCATATCACCAATGCTGTTAACTGTAATGAGAGTTAACGAGTTGTTAAGCTCAGGTTTGGCGGCTTTAATTGGATTTTAATAAATTTCTGCTGTTGCTAAAAAATAAACGATTTTTGTTTTTCAAATGAGGTTACATTAATTGTTTTGGCGCAGGCTACATTTTGGATTAATGAAGAAAGGAAAAAAACGTTATGTTTTCATACTTATAATTTTTAATTTGTTAATCTAAATTCTTGAATTACTATGTCCGGAAAATTTTGCTTTTCTGAAAATTAAATTTAGAAAATAAAATTCTACAATTTTACATCCGCTTAAAGATATCAAATTTGACTTTTTTAGCTGTTTTTATAGACAATGCGCTAAGACGTAAACAAATATACCACATTCAACATATGCACACATGTTGCATATTCTTACAAGCAACATAAATCTGAAAGTCCTTTCCGTAAACAATAGCTACCGCTAATTTAAAGTAGCCCAAACAACGTGCAGCATCCCTGCCAAAATCTTATCTAAGCTTAGCTAAGCAGCTCTAAGCTGCTTACGCCCTATATCTACACAAAGCATTCGGTTTGCTTTGTTTTCTTTAGGCATTTTGTCATTGTAGCGTGTTTAATGCAAATCCTTAAATTACATGCGGTTTTATGTTTTACCGCATGGTCCAACAGTAGCACCAAATCTTGTTTACATACAAAAAAATTTATGCCACATTTTGTAATTTCAGCAAAAGTAGGCCAAGTGCGCGACAACCAAAGTAATATTATTTTGTTTTAAATTGTTTTCTTTTTTTTTGTTTGTCAACTCATTGTCAGTGTCAGTAAGCGTTTAAACTTTAAGAAAATGTCAGGCGTGTGCTAAGATAATGTTAAGATCTTTAAGCTGATTATGACAAGGGACAGTTTTTAATTAAAATATCACAAAACACTTAAAAGAATGCAAGTAAAAATTACAAAAATCAGATAAGAAATTTACATATTCAAATTGATAAACTTACAAAGGTTTAGTAAAATTATATGGAGTTGTTTAGGACCCCGTTTTATCGATCAATATGCTAATATTGAGCAGAAAAATTTTAATAAAGTTCATATCACTACAAAATAGCTTAATAATTTACCAGAACCAAAGGAGATCTGTTATAAAATGTAAGAAGCTACAGGAAAAACATACGTTCATCAGCTAATAAAGCTACATCTCAGTTAAGAGCAAACTGGGACCATAAATTTTCAATTCAGTCAAAATAAGAGGTTTGCTTCTATCAAGCAAATGATACGGCAAAGATGTTGTCCGAAAGCCACTCGCTTTAAGTTTGAACCATTTTTCCTAGCCTGTCTTGCACGCCAGTTGCAACGTGAATTGAAATTTAGTATCTTTGAATAAAATTTATTTACCGAATAGATATGAAAGTCGCTAACTAAAACTTCATATTACGATCATGACTGCTGAATACGAATTCACCACATTTTTTTTAATAAAAAAAACGAAAACATTAACTCAAAAAGGCAGCTTGAACTCAAAGAGAATCGATTTGGAAGGGGATGTTGTCAAAATTGTTGAAAGACGATATGTGTTGAAAAATTTCGTAAATGTTAAAGAGTTCGAAGAATGTTAAAAATCAATAAGATTTTGAAAAGTAGATGATATTTATATGGTCAGTTTAAGTAAGAGATGCACACAAGAATCTGCTTCTGGACATGGTTACAATATCATCAATTTGGGTATTGTTAATTTCATCTGTTTACTATGTGCGTTTGCTTTATTAACAGCACTAGTTATGAGCTATGGCAAGCTAATTGCATGCAAGCCACAGAATAACAACAAGAAGCAAGAGCTGTATGAGCCGGAAAAAGGAAAAAACAATCATACAAACAAAAACCATGCGGTGTTTGCGAACCCAAATGGTTTAGCTCGAACAACAGAAAGAGGTGAAAAGGAGCTAGATATTTTTTGTTATTGTTGTAGGAGCTGGAAGAGCTGAACGAGCTTTATATGCTCGGATTAGTTTATAAGTTCAGAAAAATTTTTAAAAAACCGAAAAATTGTTCAAATAGTCGCAAAATGTTGAAAAGATCGCAAGGTTTTGAAAAAGTCCAAGAATTTGGAAAAAGTCCAAGAATTTGGAAAAAGTCGAAGAATTTGGAAAAAGTCGAAAAATTTTGAAAAAGTTGATTAACGCCAATATTTTTGATGCAAGTCGATATATGTTGAATAAATCAATATATGAAAAAGTTTTTTTAAATTTCAAAATAATGGAAAATTTCGAAAAAGTGTTGAATGTATAAAGTGAAACACAAGCGTGAGCGTTGAAATATATTTAAGTTACGTTACTTTCAAGCCAATTCATTAAAGCATAGATTTTTTTTTCATGTGCGAGAGTAACGATGTTTCAATCATTACGAAAATAATTTATCAGATGTTTTAAATTCATTAAAAGGATACAAGGGTCAATTAGACAGAAAGTACTTATTCTGGTGCACACGTTAAAGGTATAGGATGAAATTTATTTGTATTTAAAGCAAAAATTCAAAAGAAGTCCTTGTGGAACGCATAGTTCACATAGGCGCTGAAGTGTTAATCATTTTTGATATTTCGGTACCAATTTTTTAAGTACCTACATGCTCAACAAGGCTTTGAACCTTGAGTTGGCGATTGTTGTCGCTGTGCACCGGTATTATCTTAAAGCATATGGGTTTGTATTCTTGTTTGTTTTTGTACTAACCTCGGATACTGTACTTATTTCTTGGCCAAGATTTTAAAATTTTTTTCTTAAAAGTTTTTCAATTTATTTTTCAGTCAAATTATTGCCCACACAGAAAAATACCATATCCTGTAAAATACAATATTCCATTATAGCTCTAAAGATTCTTGTTTAAAAACGACAGGACCTCACACATTTCTCAACAAAAAAAAAGTAAATACCCCATTAAATATATTCGCTATATTTCTAAATATTAAACAAAGCCAAGACATTCTGTGCAATATGGAGCTTGAAATCAATTTGGCGCATGCCTATGGTGCATGTCCACATTTCGGTCATTGTTGCTTTTATTTGCAATACATTAAGCATGAAAATAGCAAGGACAAATAACAATCGAATGAAATACAAATTCCAAAAAAACAAAACATTTTCTCAATATTGGCCAGGTGGCCTGCGAATCAATTGACCTCAGGTTTGTTGTCAACGCTAAGAAAAGAAGCTAATAATGATTTTTGTATACGAAATAAAATCAAAAGAAGGACACCATAGCTAATTAAAGTGCAAAAGAGGTGCAAGGATATTTTGGAAAAGAGAAAAGGACACTGCCTTTAACGCGTGCGGTCAGTAGGTTTGTTGGTTTTTTTTTAATAAATTTTCTTTGTGTTCGTACCCTCCGATTTTTGCAGACTATGCGGCTTTTAAGAAATTACTTAGCTATAGGAGCATGACATTTTTTTAAAATATTTTGCTTTGTCTACATTTCTAACTTTGAATTGTGCCGCTCATATGGAATCGAATGTGTTCTTGCTTCTTAAAAACTTTTTTTGTTTTTTTAACAACAATCTTTTGTTTTTTTTTTTATTAAAAATGCAAATTCTCAGTTTATGCTATTGGCACTATAACGCATTTGCTGCTCAGACCAATAAATATTCGCAAATTTTTTAAAATTATTTGTGTATATGCCACAGCAGTAACAAACAACATTTGTTAGTCAGTTATCCTTAGGCGATAATACGTCAACACCTACATATGAAACAATATATAAAGTTCAGGATTTTGTTTCCAAACGCACTCGTAACCATGCGATGCAATACGGCGCAGCAAAATTGATCTTCAGACATCATCAAAACAAATAAATGCCATAATTCATGAAGCTCTTACATAATGCAAACTTTGTGCGCAAACATAAAAATTTTCTCTTTTTTTTAACACCTTTAGGGGCTCATAATTAACACCTCAAAATGTTTTGCATTTCAATTCCATGCATCTTGGCTTGGCTTTGATGCCAATCAGTGTAAGCTTTTTTCACTTCTCTTGAACAACCCTTTGGCTGTTAGCTGCTTCTGCTGCCAAACAAATATTTATATTGTTTACGATTGCGCCTACATAAGATATTTTTTTACTCCTTAGTACTTTTACAAAGGAGATTTGTTGATATTGTGTCAAATAAGTTCTATAACCAAGAGAAATTCATTTTCTCTTCACTTCATTTGTAGCTATAGAAGTCTGAAAGCCTAAGTTTATTTTTGAAAGATAAATATGCTTACAATTTTTATTTATCTGACGTGGGAGAAAATCTGAAATTAGTTAAAGAAAGCACTAGAATATGAGCATATACTCAATTTTAAGAATACAAAATCGAAATAAGTAGTGAAAAGAAACCTATTTTTTAGTAGCTGGCCCTAAAAAGAAAGACAAGGAAATGTCCACCAAAAAACGTTTCTATAAAAGAACGTTTCTGCGAAGAACCAAAAAATCTTTCAAACAAACCTCTTGAGGAACGAATAAACTTCGTGAATTTAATTTTTTTAAACATTTGCTGTAATTTTAGGCTTAATGTTTTAAGAATATTTCAGGTTTTTCAAGCATTTCAACCTCATTTAGTTTTTTGTTAAAAAATTAAGGATAATAACTGAAACAAACCAAATAAGTAAGGCTCAATTTCTTTTACTTTCCTTGAATAGATAACACCGAAAACCCGAATCTACTAGTGTTTCTACATGAAAATTTAATGGGTTTACATTTTCAAAAGTTTTTTAACAAATAACATTTACCGTATAGCCCTACACGAGCAAAATCTCATAGAAAAATATTTGAAATTATATAATTAAGTTCCTTATATTTAAAATATGGAGATACCTCCTTTGGACTTATACATTCGTATATATGCAGCTATTTTTTGTATTATTTATTTAAAATTTTATTTTTGATTAAGTTTAAAAGAGTGTTTTCTTAAAAGTCTTATAAAACCCCTAACAAATTTTAAGTCTCGTCGTTTTTTTGTTGGAATTAAGTCATCATTGGTAAGTCATAATGATGCATTGATGCCTTGAGCTTGGATCAATATATCATTTGTACTGGCAAAAAAAACTATTAGAAGAATGCTATATAGTCCAGACTACTTTTATTTACTTCTTTAATTTTTATTAAAAGAATATTTTTCCGGTTTTGTGAGAGGTGTGCAATAGAAGTACTACGTTCTGGTATATTTTACAGCAACCAGCTCTTGTTTGTTCCACTGCCTGTTTGGAATACACATGAATGTTATTTTTTATGCAAAAATTTGTATTTTTTATCTCTATTTGATTGTACATATGGGAAGTGTTACACCCACTTTTTCCATTTTTCCTACCATTCAACATCAATGTTAAATTAGACAATTTTTGAATAGTTTTCTTACGATAGCGTCACATTGATTTTTCTTTTATGATAAGTGCCACGCCTACTTATCTGTTGCTGTTTATTTCCAAGACTTATACGTGACAGAATTTTATCGCACTGAGTTTATTTTCCGTCTGGTGCTTGCAAATAAGCTAAATTACTTCCCCAGTATAGCCTTTTCAGGTTTTTACTTATAGGAAGGTGCCACGCCTATTTAATATATTACGATGTAATATACATAACAATAATTACCACAAGTCACGCAACCATTTCAACTGTGCATCATTTTGATAAAATTACAAAAGAACCGATTTAACTATGAAGTGTAAAGTATGGAAAAATTCATCAAAATACATTCGATTTTTCCAACTGACGCAGGAGTTGACACTGATCAAGGATTATACATAAAGGGCCATATCCAAATCGAAAGGAATTATAAATTGAGATCTTTAATTTTTCCTACTTTCTTAAAAATTAACAAATCCTTCGATAAACAAATTTTTTTTTTTAATAATTTCTTCTACTTGTCATAAATTTTGAAAAATTGTATCGTAGCAATGTTCTGAGTCATGATGATTATTTATAGTGAATTAAATGGTACATAAAAAAAATCGGCACTTTATTTTGCTTTGCAAAAGTGTGACTCATTTATACTTTGCCTACCGCATACATGCAAGTTGTAACTATTAGAAGGACTGGCCTATATGGCTTTAAAGTAAGCACCGGTAGAGATGTGCACATATCAACTTTTTCTTTTAGCCAATGAGTTTTTAATGGCTTCCTCGTTTTATTAAATCAATATCCAGACAATCAGAGCGGTCGCCAACTGAAATCCAACCCAAATTTTGTTCGAATTCAGAGTGGAACAAAGCAACACTTCCCATATTCAGTAGAAAGTAAAATAAAGTCATCGCAATTTATAATGAGAACTTTCAAAAGGAAGATGACTCAATGATAAAGACCAGGGTGAAGCTGAAAATGGAGCAGATTATCAATATCATCATCAACATTAAAAAAGCTTCTTCATATAAACGACTTGCTAATCTATCATTATGAAATATTTTTATTTCAGTGAGGTGTCATCTCAATTGCTGCTCTGTTTTTTTTTCCATATCAACACAAGCAACATTTGCGCATGCGTGACGCGTCTTACCCACTTCCATTTCTGGTAGCGACACATTATTCACACAAACTACGTCACTTTAACTCAAACCTACACTTGAGGGTGTTTCCTCCAGTTCCATTGCTCATACAAAATATTTTTGATTATTTAATTTACTGCATGCTGCGTGAACCGTCACGCGTGCAGCGTGACTTGTCGTACGCAATTTTACTTGCATGCAAACATAGCAATTGCAGCAGCAGCATCATCGCCATTGCCATCCTTCTGGCAGTTAGTAGCAAATGCATGTCGCCTACTCTGTTGCATGCCCTGCAGCAAATCGTTCACACTTTTTGCTGTGTTATAAGTGTTGTAAATGCAACTTTCTTTCTCAATTTCTGGAGTGTGAAGATGCTATGCTGCATGTGTGCAAATATTTTGTTAACCAAGCACAAAGTTGTTGCAATGTTACTGGTTTTTTTTTTTTTTTGTTGTAAGGCGGCATGTGATTTCTTAAGATTTGTGGCTTCATCGGACAGTTTAAGCTTGAGTGCTGCCACACTTACTCCATCAGAGATTTTGGTTTTTACTGCAATTGCGGTAGATAATAAATTAAAATTGACCCATTTTTTCGGCATTTGGATTTAATTCATGTTTTTGCGGTTATGATTGCGGTAAATGTTGTTTAATTTTGCAAATATGATCGACACCAATAATTTTGTATTGGATAAATATGGAAAATTCTGAAATTTGTGTTTATTGGTAGAAGTCACTTCTAGGAAAACAAAAGATTTGCCAATTTTCTTTCCACAAAATACGTTTATAAAAATAATGGTTTTGAGTTTCAATAAAAAAGTTCTTCTTCAGTGAGAAAAGTTAATTTTTTTCCTAGAAATTAACATCAATGCCACACAGTACAAAAACAAAACTCTTCAACTTGAGTGGTGCAAAATAAACTTCACATCATAAATCACAACAAAAGACTGCACAGTTGGATGTTGCATATGCAGCAGCAGCAGCAGGAACAGCAGCAATAGCAACACCACCAACAATAACAATGAATTGCACTTGTTGTCATGTCTTAAAATGTAAAGGCAACAAAGCAACAGAAGCAACAACACAAATCGACAGTGGCAACATGATGTTGGCGCTGTCAATGAGCGCATATAATAAAATTCTTTTAAGTCCTTTTGATAAGTCAATCAATGCAGTTTTAGCAACAACGACAACTTCCATTGCTCACCCTGGTACATACGCAAGGTGAGACAATTGCTATTGTTGTTGTTGTTTGTGCGGTTGTCGAATCGGCGTCACACTTCACACAATGTATTGACATTGGCATTGGCATTTTGTTGTTGTTGTTGTTGATGTTGCATGTTGGTTGCAATAAATGACAACATCTTGTATATTTTGTATTTATGTTGAGTATCGGTTGATTGATTCATTCACTTCCGTTGCGACTAAGCGACAACTAAGCTGTTGATATTTTAACAGCAACGGCAACCAAAATCGCAGTAGTCCTGACCTCTTGGTCTTCATCTTGCGCTCTAAGTCTTGGTATTGGTTTTACAAAATTTTGCAACATCTAAACTGATTTTGTTTGCTTGTCACCAAAATTTCCGACTGCTGTTTTATATGAAATAATTTATAATTACAGTTTCAATAACATGTGTTTTTTATGATCAGGATAAGGATTCCACTCAATAGTCCAAGATCCTACCGTAGAAAAGTTGAGTGTATAAGATTGCAGAATAAGATATACGGGAAAGATAGGAATGCATTTTGGTGAATCTAACAAAACTAGGTTGTCTTGGCAAAGCCTGTCCTGATGCCCGAAAATAACCGAATTCTGCACAATTTTGTTATTTTAATTCAAGCTATATAGTACAGCTCGAAATGTATGGCAAATGATAGAACTTGAAGAGGCCTTAAAATAATGTATTGGGTTACATTATCGAAATCTGTCCCAAAAATAAGTTGCCATCGGTTTTTTGAGTCAATTTTTATTAACATATATTAATGCTTGAAATCTGTGCCAAACGATAGAGCTCGAAGATGCTTAACAGATAATATAGGGTTGGCTTGTCGAATCCTATCTTACACATGGGCTGCCAACCGTTTACAGGGCACATTTTTCATAAATGAGTGTCAACCCATCTTTGGGACAAGATTCAACAATGCAACCCTATGTATTATGTTTAAGTAATTTTGAGTTCTATAATTTGGCATACGAATTCGAGAATTTTCGTGCATCGAGACAGGCTTTGGCAAGGCAAACTTTGTCCGTTAATTTTACCAAAATAGATAATTTTTTTCCCCGTAAATCTTATCTTGTAATCTTATACACTCGACTTTTATATAGCGGGCTCCCCGCCTACAAATACTTTCCGGAAGACTTCATTTGGTGATTTCATAGAATAGTGGCTTATATCACAGTGTTTTTATAAAAATAAAAAAAATCATTGGCATAGTGTCAAGATTTTCGAAATTTTTCAAGATGAGCTCATCACTTTTTAAAGCAAAAACCTTATATGAAAGCTACCAGGTAATTAAAATTTAATTTCTTTAAAGTTTTTCTATAAGATTTTGTCTTATTTTTTAAAATTCAAAAAATTTTGAGTTTTTCATAAATAGCGTTGGAGCCACATCTGCAAAATTTTTCTATAACTAATTTCAAATTAAACTTTCATTTTTTTTGAACAAAAAAAATATTATTTTTTATGTTTTAAGTCAGCAGCTACTTAAGTTAACATTTATTATAATATATGCTGCCAGGTTATAAATTTATACTTACAAATTCGCTGACATACGCGATCACTCACTCAATCTCACTTGCTACAGAAGTGAACAAATTCCATTTCATTTTTTCGTGTTTTTATTTAGTAATTCATACAAATTTATACATTTACTTGAAACATGATTTATTGACGTTTATTGGAAATGTCAGTTGCAACTTGTAGTGTCTTACCCCACACTGTTAAGGTTGGACAGTCAAGGTTTACACATTGCAGCGGACAAGATTTTTGAGTTGTACTTGCTAGGTCTCAAATTTTTTTTATATTTTCCACCATGGATTTCTATATAAACCAAATATTTTTATAAGTGCTTTCTTGGTGATTTTATTTTTAGCTTTTTTCATTGTAAGGATAAATCTTTTTTCCTGCCTTCTCTAACCTTATTAATTTATATTAAGATATCCCAAGCTCCTTGGTAAAAAATTAAGTTGTTGCTTCGACATTAACTGACAATATCCAAGTAAATCGCTGACATTAACATGACATAAGCTAATTTATGAACATACACACAAATCGGGTGATGGTTGAACCAACGCAAAAGTCAAACATAATGAAAAGGTAACTTCAACAGTTGATAATCGATTAGCAAGCAACAACGAGCTCAATGAAAGCGTCAAAAAAACTTAAGCCCAAAAGAAGCTGCTGCCGTGGATGAGTCTTTTCTTCGAAAATTGAATAGCGGGCAAAATCAACTGCAAATACACGAAACGTGATATATTACACGCAGACATTAGCAAATTACGGCGAACAAAAAATGAAGCGCCAACTTTGGTGGCGTCTACTGTTTTGTTGCCAGCAATGATTTGCAACAATTGTGTGCAACTTAATTTGCGGGACAAAATTGAAACAATGGGCCACCGAAAATAAAGACCAAAACCTTGTGCATCTTATTTTGAAACAAAGTATTTGTTTTGGGCAATTATTGGCCAGCGTTGTTGCAATAAATTCGTTAATCGCCCAAATCATTGCGCCAAACTGATCTGTAGCAGTAGATTAAGCAATCGCGTTGATCTTTATCCTGTCGTTGTATATGTGGAGCACAGTAGTAGTAGTAGTGGTTGTAGTGAGCATTCATTCATTATTTTGCAATCTCCTTATTTTGTTGGGGTCTTGTTACAAATGCCTACTTTTTTTCAAGCGAATGAACCACCTTGGTAGCTGCTGTTGTTGTCGTCCTCTTAATGGTTTCATGTTAAAATAATGCGAAATAAATTGAGTGTTTTTGATTATTCGCCACACAGATCGTTGCATGGGAGGTACTGGGCGCTGATAATGAAGACATTGAAGTTTGTGTTATTTTTTCCCTCGGCATAAATTTAAACCATAAATGGATTAAAATGGGCGTATTAAAACAATCTAACGTAATTGCTATCAGTGGCATATAAGCCGGCCTTCCAAGCATACCATCTCCATTGTCAATGAAAACGCGATTGAGTTTGAGAGCAAGGGCGAAATAAATATTTAATGTAAGTTTACATCTAACATATTCCACTGAATCGAATAATATTGTTGGATCAATCAAATATTTGGTAGCAATAACCAAATACGAGATGAAGTAGTTTGCAAACATTCACTTGTTAATAATCACCAAATCATGAAAAATATTGAGTTTTCGCAAGCGCTTACATTTCCTAACTTCGGTTTGTGATAAAAATCGATGGCCAAAATCAATATTTCGATACATAGATTCATGAGATAATCAAAATTTCTAATATCGTCACATCATAATATTGGATTTCGTTGATATTTATACAATTACTAATGTTGCTGATATATTCAAGCATTGTGTTTCAGGCAGAAGATTTATATGTAGTGATTTAAATATAGAAATTTCAGATCTATATTCAACTCAACCAAATTTCTTAAATCGACCCAAACAAATATTATTTTTGGCCCAATAAACATTAGTTTCATGTTCAATTAAAGGCATAGTAATATCTACCAATACTTTTTGATCTATAATAAATATTTCATAAATCTATCAACCAAATTCATATATTTGAGGGAATCGTACTAAACATTCAAAACTATATTGAGAGAGTTATTTACGAAATTTCTTAAAAATAACATAATAGGAAAATCTTAGACAAGTTCTGGACCAAAAGTAAGAGAATATCGACGAGTAGGCGTGGTACTTTTAATGCAAGCGTAAACTTCAAAGCTCTATGCTGAGAGAATAATTTTAAGCAAAGGATTTCAAGTTCGCCTCAGCATTAGACAAAAAGTTGGCGAATTTTGAAAAGAGGGCATGGCAACTCCCATTTAGAACATCACCTCCCATACAATTACCACAAACTCAGTGTGGTTACGTTCAGTCAAGTCACTCAGCAATAAGCGAGGTGCATGCGGCATCTATTTAATAAAAATTTTGGAACTAAGCGAACTTTAACTTTTAATTTTTTGAAGGGTATTTAATTTTTGGCGAGGCAAAAGATAATACCCTTACTAGTTCTTATTGGTTTCTATACCTAACTGTTTCCAAAAATAATTGTATTTCTATGTGATATATAATTTTTACATGTTTGACAATGAACAGCTTAACGGAATAGGTCCTAAGGTCTTTTGAGAACAAAATTTTAAGTTGTGTATTTGGTCATAGGTGTGTGGACGATCTATGAAGGAGAAGCTTTTCAATAATGTGGAAGTGTTTCAATAGGTGTAAGTCGTCGACTACATAAGCTCGTACACGTCGACTGAATGTAAGTAATGTTCCAGATATAAGAATATACTTATTCACATACGATGTATACGAAAAGAAAATATACAAAGAACCATCGTTTCTGAGATCAGCAGGGATAAAGGAAAATTAAAGGATCTTCAATTAAATGTCATTACCACAGATGCACCAGTAAAAAGTAAAGTAATTGCAAACGTAGGCTTGGAGGCTGAAAAGCACTATAAGCACTCACAATGTATCTAATTAGTACGATATATGGGCAGAAAAGTTCACGTTGCTTGTCACAGCTTCCCATTAGATGTACATAACCCACTTGCCATCTCTTAAAATTTATATGTGTACAGAGTTTTCTTCGGAACATTACATGCCATCAGTTAATATATCAAAATAAATTGATCTTTATCATAAAATATTAAAGCTATTTTTGCAACAATCGCTTGACGACAAGTTGTGCACATAAAGCGGCGACAGAAATCAACGAATTATATACTCGCATATGCAAATTTCAACAAAAGACCACACATAATTTGCATGAAAATGCAGTATAAATAAAATCACCACAATCACCGATCGTGTGTCTTTGATAATCCAGTGAGATGACATACTTTCCCATTACTTGCCACTGTTGCTGCAGCTTCTATCAAGATATGATTTAATATGCGCTTGCATCATATCAGGCTCATGATCTTGTGCAGAGATTTACTCAATCAAATTATGCCACGCTCACCATCAACGAACGTTCCTTACAAAATGTCGCCAAAGGGTGACACTTTGATTTTCAATTACAACAAATTGCATGTAATTGCTAGTGTAAAATAACTTCTGGAAAATAATATGAAAAACTTTAAATAATCATTGGGGAGCAAAGGCTGGCGCATCTTTTTCTTTTAATTCTTGATCATTTTTGGATATCTTATCTACTGCTTATTATCATAATATTTGCATCTAAGTGCTGCTGCTTTTCCTTGCTTCTGTCACTGGTTTCATAATGACACCTTTCATTTTATAGTCTACACTATCTAAATCTGCACGATCGAAATCGATTCATCAATCTGATCGTTGATCGGTAGGCAATACAGAGATGCATCAAAATGAGATCACAGTGAGGATCAATAAATAAATGCTAAGCGTACGCATAACATCCGGTCAACTGTGGACTGCTGTTGGTGAATGAACCTATAGAGTTTTGTCTTTTGCCATCCTACTGTCGTCCTTCATGCTTTGGCAAATTTAAAGTAAATGATCGATATTGCAATAATTTTTATAATAAATGATCTACTCTCACTTTGATGTTCGCAAGATATGGGTTACCGTTTGTAGGTGTTTTCTACTGGCGCACTTTAATGATAAGTTCAGAAAAGGTTGAGCGCATTGAATAAAAATAATTGGTGTACCATAGTAGCCAAAGGCACAAGCCTAATGATACTTAATGTACAGCAATAATTGGTTGCAATTCGAAGAACTCGTGGCGCAAGAAAAAACTGTGGCGTACAAACAAAGGCATTTGATGTTTAGAATTTTAATGAATTGGGGCCAAAGTAGTTTTTTCGTTATTTCGGTAAAATTTTCTATAATATTGCGAATTATTAAAAAATACCCACAGCATACGTGACTGACACACTATATATATACATATATATATGTATTTTTTAGGAAGAGAATGAGCAACGGATTTATCTTTGTAGAAAAAAAATGAATAAAACGCATGATAATCAGCAAATAAGTTCTTTTATAGCTGTCGCATATGAAATATCCAATCTGGCTACTGTAAGTAGTCGAAATTTCAAGATATTCAAGGCCATGCCAGCAGTAGGCCAAGGATTGCTTAAATGGTTAAGAAATAGAAAATTGATGAAGACATTGTAATTTTTTTTACAAAAAAATTACAATTCGCAAAAATCTAACAATTTTATGAGATCAGAAGCGCACGGTTCGTTTTCGATACAAAAATTCCCTTCATTCCATCCCTTTTAACTGCCAGAACACAACATAGTCGCTCGGGTTTTTTTTTTGTTGCATAAATTGTGAAGAAAGGACAGTGCAGAATGTATTTTTTTTACCAACAGCAGGCGGTGCCACACCTCTAACAGGGAAATGGATCTCCACGGCTAAACTTCTGCGCCAATTTTGATGAAATTTTCTTTGAACATATATACTTAGAACCCTAAATACTCCTTACTCCTTAATTGTTTGTGCGAAAAATGCTTTCGTTTCATCGATTTTGATGAATTTAATATAGAGATGTATTGAATTCTTAGATAATTTACTTTTAGTAGGTGCTGTCACGCCTCTAGCAGAACAATACGTTTGTGCTGCTGAACTAATGATCAGATTATGATGAAATTTGACACAAGGATGGATTCAACTTTGAGGAAAAATATCTGTTTTTTGTAGGAAGTGCCACGCCTCTACTCAGATAATATACATAAACAGCTATTTTAATGGAAATTTGGTATGGAGATGGCTTGAATTCTGAGATAAGGTATTTGTTTTTAAATGGACGGTGCCACGCCGTTGTCAGAGCTAAATTAATTGATCGATTTTGATGAAGCTTAGTATGGCGATAGATTAAGCTCTAAAGGATTAAGATAGGAATAAGGTAACATGACAACATGATTTTTGTATTTGGAAGCTGTCATTTAGTCAGGAAATATGATACAGAACTGATTTGTATTGTCACCATAATAGTTTCAGCTACTGAGCGAACTCTGAAAAATTGGAAAAACTTTGAAAATCTTGGACATCTCGAACAATTTTGATTCAGTTGGAAAACTTTGAATAAGTTGAAAAATATTGAAAGGATCGAAGAGTATACAAGCAGTCGAAATATGCTGAAATAGTTGAACAACTCGAAAAGTGCTAAACAAGTTGAAAAAAAACATAACATCAAAATTTCTGAGGAATTTAAAAATGTTGGGAAGACGAAAAATGTTAAATTAGGGGATCCAAAAGGTGAAATATATCGAAAAATACATTACATACATACATACGATAGAGGGAGTCGTAAATAAGAGTGTGCAACGAGACAAACTTGTTCGAATAAACTCGAAACTCAATAGCTTTTCACAAAATTTTGACAATGAATCAAATGAGTTAGTGGCGAGGGCATTACCGAATTCTAGATTTAAAATTTGATGGAAAAGTCTAAAAATTTTGAGATAGTTGAAAAATTTTTGACATATCCAATGATATCGAAAAAATCGAAATAGGCTGAAAGAGCTAAAAAAAGTTGAGAAATCTAAAACCATTCTTCAAAAATTCAAAAAATATTGAAAAATCGAAAAATTTTTATAATTTTGCAAAGTTGGAGTCGAATAATAATGGAAAATACAATAAAAACAAGTTTTGCGTAAAAATTGCAGCTATCATTACTTTACCACCAATTCTCTCCAGCATAAACATTCTTAGATAGTTGCCAGCTAAAATGTTCAAACATCTTTCTTGTCAAAACTCAAAGAAAAAACATCAAACCAAACCGCGCTGGTATCAGGTTTCCATAAGTCACTACATGTTTGACCAACACAAACCTACAGCAAACGCAATGTTACAATAGAAAATCCAAAAATGTTTACATATTGACATGTTAGTTCCTTATTTGTTAACAGCTTCCGAGAAAAAGTGTAGCGTGGAAAAAATTGCAACTTTTACACAAAAAAAAAAAAAAACAGCACTGTAAATCAGCTAAGCGTCATCATGTCGCCTATGGGAAATCTGAATTGAGCGAAGCTGTTAATAAGGATAAAAAATGCCTCGAAAAGCAAATACAAAACAGCATTTTTGAAAACAAAACGAAAATATCACAAAAGATATTCGGTAACCTTGAAGAAAATTGTGGCTTACTAAGGTATCATAATACCACACATATGAGAAATAGAAACGCCGCTACTGACCTAAATGGATTATATGGAATTAGTTGCAAGACTGGCTTTGTGGTCTACAATTTTTATTGTGTACATTACCAATGTAGGACTCAAGATTATCAGTCGTGATAATCTTAATGTAAACACGACAAAAGTGGATTCGAAAATTTTGTTTGAATGCAAATCCTGCGCAAATTTCAAAGTGTGGTCTACAACTTCAAAACTTCAATTGTTGTTACTGTTATTCAAATTATGATATTATGCTGATGAAGTAGTAGTAGTTCATTTACAATTTGTAGGTAATTTCAATGCTGCAATTCCATAACTATTAATTCGCTGGGTGCGAGAGTAGCTATGCTACTGAGTTAACGATATTGTTAATAAGCTTTTCATATGAAACCATTGTTTCTTCTTTATTTTTTTCAGCATCTTTTAAATTCGCAACTGTTTATAAGCGATTTGCAAAATTTCAGTTCTTTGAAGCTCCCTTGCTTAGATGCTGCCTGCCTGCCTTAATGTCAACTTTAATCGTAAATGTTATTGTGTGTTTAAGTGGCGGATACTCACATGATTTAATTTTTTTATTGCCCAGAAATATGACTTAATTTTCATACATTTGTAGAATTTTATGTTCGATTTTAACCATTGCAATATTGTTGTTATCTAATTGTCTCTTTAAATGGTATAACGAGCTGTTTTTTAACGTTCTTAATAAAGCCATCAATGCTCGTAAGAAAATTTCAACAATGCAAATGCATTTGGTGTGGAAAGCAGTGGTCCAATACCCCTATGACGATTTTGGCGTTTACGTTGAGTAAGAATGCAACTTCAGACAGCGCTGTATTAAGAATTAAAACTTAATTTTTAATGTGGATTTAAATGTGTTTCATCTAAAGCGACTTTTTTAATTGTCGACTAGATGAAAAAAAAAAATGGCTTAAAAAAACTCGTAAATAAAAGTAGAAAAAGTATGTCTCTATCCAAGATACTGTAGGTCAAGGGTAACAAAAAACAGTTTTTCTTGTTTAATCCTGTCTACTCTTGATCAGGCAGTAATTCAATCTAAGCAATAGTTTAAAATTAGATAAGATAAACTCATAGAGATGGATTGCAGGATATTGACCAGAATTCAGAACTTTCTATGATATTTTTCTATGATATTAAAAGTCAAAGGTTAAGAATGGGTGGCTGTGTATATAAAGGCTGAGCTAGTTTGACATCTTTCATCTACAGTCATTAACAATTTTAGTCATGGAAAGATATTCAGTGGCACAATATGTTCAGATCAACGAAACTTATTATAAAAGTGATCGTTCAAAAAAAATCTACATTGCGCGTTACGTAGTTATTTTTTGGTGTTCATGTTCGACCAAATGAGCGTACAAATTTCAAGAAACTGCAAACTTTAGGACTTAAAAGATATCATATCATATCTCTTTTGCTTAAATCAGTTTGTTAGTAGATCTTATGTGGATCCGAAACTAATTAGAACTTCTTATAAAGGGTGTTTTTTTTAGAGGTATAGAGCTTTGAATTGAAATAAAACACAAGAAAATCGTTTTAATGTCCATCAATTTGGCTTTATTGGAAGGATAATTTTATGCCATTAATGTTTAAATATGATTTCGGGCATGTGGCCGCCGCGGCTGGCTCGAATAAAGCCAATTCTACAGGTCCAATTTTGAACCACTTTTTCGAGCATATGGGGCCGTATGTCGGCAATAACGCCACGAATGTTGGCTTCCAAGTCCCCTAACGTTTCTGGTTTGTTGGCGTAGACGAGCGACTTCACATATCCCCAAAGAAAATAATCCAATGGTGTCAAATCACACGATCTTGGTGGCCAATTGACAGGTTCATTCCGCGAAATTATGCGCTCATCGAATGTTTCCTTCAATAAATCGATTGTGACGTGCGCTGTGTGGCATGTAGCGCCGTCTTGTTGGAACCACAACTCATCCACATTCATGCCATCCAATTCGGGAACAAAATAGTCGGTTATCATGGCTCTATACCGGTCTCCATTAACGGTAACTGACTCTCCAGCATTATTTCGGAAGAAGTATGGCCCAATAACTCCACCAGCCCATAGAGCACACCAAACAGTCAGTTTTTGTGGATGTAATGGCGTCTCAAGGGTCTCATGTGGATTCTCTTCACTCCAAATGCGGCAATTTTGCTTGTTGACGTAGCCATTCAACCAAAAATGAGCCTCATCACTGAACAAAATTTTGCGATGAAAATCAGCATCGAGATCAATCTCATTTTCGGCCCATACACCAAAATCACGACGCATTGCATGGTCTCGCGGCTTTAATTCTTGCACAAGCTGGATCTTGTAAGGTCGCAAGCCAAGATCTTTGCGCAAAATCTTCCATAAAGTTGATGGACAAAGCTCCAATTGCTGTGCACGGTGGCGAATCGATTCATTCGGGTCCTCTTCAACATTTTGCTCTACAGCGGCAATTGTTTCTTCGGTGCGCACTGTTCGACGTCTCTGCGGATGCGTATTATCACATAGAGTAAACGTAGTGCGAAAACGATCCATGGTTAACCGAATTAATTGCTCTGATGGACGATTATGTCGACCATAAAATGGACGGAGCTTGCGGTAAACTTCGCGAACTGAACCATTATTTTCGAAATAAATTTGCACGATTTGCAAGCGTTGTTCTTTTGTCAACCTGTTCATAATGAAATGGCAAACCAAACTGAACATAAATGACATTAGAGTTGCCAGATTTGACCATAAAATGCCAGTTTTATCTCTATTCGAAAAACAAACCTCTAAAAAAAACACCCTTTATATGTATACCTATATCGTTTATATATGGACTGATTATTAAGTTTTTCCAATAGCACGTGCCAAGGTGTTATTAGATAAGCAAAACTATCATAATATTTTGATAAAATGTTTCTTACACACAAACAAATATTTGAATAATGCAATGTGTAACTGAATTCCTTATCGAATTGAAGTTTACATTAAAACTCATATAAGAATTCTAGCCAAAGGTGACGACTGACTTCCTTTCTTTCCACATCTTTAGATTTTTCCTAATGAATGAATTGGCATCAGCTGCCTATGCTGATATTTCTAGTAATCACTACGCATATCCTTATCGAAATCCTTAATTGTAGTGCAATAAAATACGCATACAATCAAATATACAAAGTAAGTATTCTATTCGTGTATAAAAATATGCATTTATAGATAGAGTTCTCGATTTATGACCCAAAAATAAAACAGCTGCTCCTGCGCAAAATGCACAATATGAGCAAATATTAGCACGAACATCAAAATGGGGAAGAAGTGTCGGTGTTGAGTGCGGCTGTCTGTCAATTCATAGGCGCGGTGACGGCGCTACATTGCGTTGCACCTTTGCTGGAATTTGATGCGTGTCGTGTGTGTGCATTATGGCGTTTGTTTATTTCCAACAATGCCACGGGACGTAAAGGATGCAAAGTTGAACCCTTTTTCAAATTTATTGATAAAAATTTTGAAGGACAATTGTACATCTTGTGTGATTTGGAAAAACACCTTGTTAGGGCGTTGAATAGCGAAGAAATAGAATTCTCTTTTGAAAAGTATGAAATGTTTCCACCTGTTTCTATATATAATGTCATGCATAGATTTCAATAAGAAGGAAAAGTTTTTAGACCATCCTAATGTATGCTGGGTGGCACTACCAACATGAGAGGAACACATATTGGTTGATTACCATGATATGCAGGATGTATGCACAAATTACCTTGGAGAGCATCACTTTATGTATTCGTACTATTTCTAGCTACCTTAAACAGTGAAAATGCAAAGAAGAAAATTAATCCGGATGACGTTTCTTTATGTTCATAATTGCCGCCTTAGTAATTTTTGGCCGCAATGTCAGCTTGTCTCTGTTTTTCAAAAATTACTTTGATATCAAATAACGAAATTCAAAAAATATTTAAAAATGAGCCTGATATTGCTTTATAGAATACATTCGACTCCAATTAAAAGTGCTTACAAATATTTGGGAATTATTCTTCTCCCTTTAACAGTGGTGCTACACCACTGGTTTTGCTACCAGATTGAGCATAAAATAACAATTTTTAGAGACACATAAAATCTGAGAACATTTTATCAATATCAAGGTAAGCCCAGATCATGATATTACGACACGATTCGATACGATATGCTACGATAGTTTTTCGAGAAGTTACTTACCTATTTCCGACAGACGATAATTTTTTGTGAAAATTTTAAAATTGAAATTTTGTGTTAATTGGTGTCAATACTTTCGATAGTCATTAACGGTATTTTCATTCACTAAAAATAGAATTTTCGAAATAAAGACGTATGTATATTGTGCAGATTCATATAATTTTTAGAAACAGTCCAAATATAGTGAAAATGTACCGAAAATGTTCTGAGAATGCGTCAAATGTACTGAAAATGAGCTAAATGTATCGAATGTATGTACTGACGACGACTTTTCACGATACAAATGTACCGAAAAAAGTACAAATGTACCAAAATGACCATACACGTTCTTAAACCTTATGACTATATATCTTCAGGAAAAATACATCAAAATTTAGGATAAAATTAAGGATTAAGGTTTTATTTAATCTGTAAATCAAATTGACTTGAAGAAATTTTGTTCAAAGTGTTGAACCTTTTAAAAATATAAAAAAATCCATAATTATGTTCTTGTAGGAGATCGAACTTGGTACCTTATAAACACAAGCTCAATACACTGCCACTGCGTCACTCTTTCACACATCAATTCATATTATTTCTGCAAATTTCAATTTAAAAATGCAAAACTGAAATGGTTTCGTTTTAAAATAAAAGGGAAAAATTTTATTTTCAAAATTTTCAACATTTAAATGAAATTTAGAGCTATTCTATCTGAAAGTTTATTCTACGCAGTTAATTCAATTTTTTTTTCGGTAATTCATGAGTATAAAATTTGATACTCCTTAGATAAATGGAGGCTGTAAGTTATAGGTCAAACTATGATAATTTTATCTTAAAGCTTTGATGGTATCTTAAACGTTTTTTGCTTGTGATTATTTTTACAACATATCAATAATAAGAGAAGTTACTAAAAATAATTTAAATTTGCGGCAAAATCAATTAATATCGCCAGGGAAGCATAGGGCTGTTTAGAATTTCGACTTTGATTTACCAAAATTATTATAGATCCAATGCTGTCAAAGTGCACTGTGTATTTGCAATTCTTAATTTTTTCAGTACTCTCAAAGTCCATTAATTTATTTGCCTTTTTTGTGAACTCTCGCACTCAAGCATTAAACACCGCAATGCACCGCAAATCATTGATTGGTCAGCTAACAAAAAAGAAACCTGATAATCATTGAAGGGCAACAAGACAAAACGATACAGCGACTAAAATAAGAAGACAGTGCGGGGTTAAAAATAACAATAACAAATGCAGTTAAAACCAAAAAGGCAGATGTTTTCGTAGTAAACCATATCTAATGGTCTGTGCCACTGGATAAAGATTTTCGGAAAACAAAAAACTGACTCTTACTACATACTGACGATACCCACAAGCGAATGCATTAATTCTTTTGTTTTGTACTCCTGCTCAGGGGTTAATGATAGTTATCAGTTTTACTTCTAAAAGAAAAGAACCTTGACTTTGCTTAAAGTTCAAAAGTTTGCTATTGACATTGACAAAGAAATTTCAAAGTTTCAAAAGACAATATTTGAATTAAGTTTTCTTTTTTATAACTACGATTAGTTAGTATGTGGATGTCCGTCCTGAACAAGTTTAATTTGCTTTTGTTTAAAACTTAAATAACTTGTTTTTGTAAGAATACGAAAACAAAAAACCTTTTCTCCCCTATTAAAATGCATCCCCTAGCAACGTTTTAAATGGTTTTATTTTGTTTTATTTAAACTACCTTTCTTTTTTTTAAAAACACGCGCACGTATCTCGTAAATACACCTGCCACGCGCCGACGACGTACAGGTTGGTGGCCGTCGACGCCATTGCTGCAGCGCGCTGCAGCAAAATACGCGCGCATTTAATTAAAATATTAACTAAGAGCGTAACGCATTGCAAAAGCAGCAGTAACTACGGCTTTAGTTGCTCTGGCAATTTATAATAGTGATCCTGTCACGCTGAGGTGAACTGCAGTCCTTACTTTAACTTTAGATCCTTGTTGCCATAAACAATATTTTTTTTATTATTAAACTTTTAATAACTTTAAATGGTGTTGATTACAGTATATCAGCGATAAGTAGAACTTTTAAAGCTATATGCATGAGATTTGCTATGTTCAGTCGAAATTGATTGTAATCAAAACATATTCAGTGTTATTTTATATAATAATTTCTTAGTCAACGTTTACACGAGGAAACTCTTGAAAGAAAGTTTTCCTGTTTGTAGGCAAGAAGGGAAAAACGAAAGGGGGTTTACAGAATTTGTCGTACACGCGAAATCCCTTTCGTTATATTCGTTAGCTGATATTATGCTTTGAATTTATGTTTGTTGTGGCGAGTTGACGCAGTAATTGCTTTGAAATTTTCTTGTACAAACAAATTCTAGTTTTCGTGTGTAAACGCAAAACAAATTCACAAAAGAGAATAGACAAGAATTTGTCTAAACAAATTTGCTCGTGTAAACGTTGACTAAGGAACACGTTTTGGAAAAACAATGGCATTTCTGCGGCATCGTGTTTCCAGTTTTACATCCCAATGTGCCAAACGGAATCCGTTTCGGATCCGATTCGGATCCGTTATCGGATGAAATTCCTCTCAAAAAACGGAAGGATCGTCCGCTTTTCCGGATCCGTTACGGATCCGCATCCGTTTTTGTGCACATTGGGATGCAAGATTTTATTGAAACACATACATACTTCTGCGGGATTGCAGAAAGTGACGCTAGAGGAACTAAGTATATTCGTAAAATTATTTCCTTAGAAATAAATATTCAGATTTTTATTTAATTTTTCTCCTAAGATAGTAAAGTGTGATCGAATTTCAGCAGTATATACTTTTGAAATAATTTTTGATCCCATTTCGGGAGGTGTTTCGTTCATAACTGGTCGAATATTGGTTTCTTTGTGCTGCAGCATTTCGGTCTTGCATAGTTTATAGTGTAAATACGACTCTCAGCATAACTCGACAAGTCCATCGTTGTTGAATAGCAACGATGTTGGTTGCTAGTTGTTGATATTTTTAAAATTTGACTCCTATAAAGTTTTTACTGTATTATCAAGCGATTTGCTTCAGTGATTTTATGTTGCGCACTTTGTACAAAAAAAAAGAGAAGAAAAAACAACAACAAGTTGTTTCAGTTGCTGGACAAGCGTGACAGCGCACGCGTCCGGAACTATGCTTCACATACGTAAGGATAATTTATGTTACAAGTGAGCTGGGCAACTAGAACAGGATATAAATATGTAATTGTGCATCAAGTGGAAATTTATCACAACAGTAAGAGTTTTAAAATTTTAAAACTCACAAATTTCTTACGTATTCAAAATTTTTCATTAAATTTTCAGCATCAATTTTGGCTGATACGATCTGCAGTAAGTGCCATTTCACTGATAGCGCGTGACGTGAAAAATTCTTGAGGTGAATAGAATTAAATTTCCGTAGAAATTTCGTTTTCACAAAAAACAAAAAAAAATCTCTCGGATCTTCTTGAAATCAACGTAAAAGTTGTGGTTAAATTTATTCTCAATTAATCTTAGACCTTAGAGACACAAAATGTTTTTATTTTTAAATTTTATGAAGTAAATTAAGTTGATTTGTACAAAAGTTTGTGTTTTTTTTCTTCAGAAAATAAAATGAAAATGTGAGATAATTGAACTTTAAAGGAATTCAAAAACTTTTCTTCGTGCAAGATATAACATATAGCCGCATCATATGGACATTTTACTAAAGCGATGTTCTGTAGAATGCTTCTACTTTGCAATGAAAACTACAGGTGGACACTTTTTACACAGTCAAAAAGTTTTTTGAAATTATTTAAGATCATATGCTGACCCTCACCCTTAGTCCAACTTTTTCGAAACATTAGCAACAACACCATCTAAACATTCGTTTAAAAAAGTTTTATAAAGTAATGAAAGCACATTTCAAAAATTGGTGGCTACTACGTGGGATGACCTTTGACAAACTCTGTGGTCCCTACTACTTTCTTTGCTATTTGGCAGTGACTTCGTAGCAAATTTAATCTAACTGATGTTGCATGCACCATTATAAGACTCTTTCCAGTGTCTCGTAATTCCGAAATTACATACTCTGCGAACAATGGCAGATAATAAGATATATATCTTATCATGTTCATTGAAAAATTGAAACGGATCGGACTTTTCGAGTTTCATCATGTTTTTGAGAAATCAATTTTGAACTTGGCGGATTATTATTCATTGGACTTGGCTGGTTTTGACATATTAATCAGGGAATTTCGTTTTAAGAAACAAGTGGACTTGACCGTTTTTGATATCAGCGTACCGGACTTGAAAATGCTGATTTTGAAAGCAAGTTCTTGGACTTGGCCGGTTTTGAAATCTTTGCTTAAAAAATAAATTTCATAAATGAAATATTTCTGTCAGAGTTTTTTTTTTAATCTAAAAATATAGTAGAGAGCGTAGTCTAGATATTGATATATGAGAGCATCTCAAAATTTGTTTTTTTTTGGAGTTGGTCGATTTTGCAACTATACGCCTAATAGATATATTTTCTTCAAGTACATTTTTGGGAATCAAATTCTATAAACTTCAATGTGAACCAATGCTGTGAAGTTGTAATTATTTTAACCAGTAGATAATAGTTTTAAGAAACTGCATGAGCTTAAAGTTAGGGTATTTCTCACAGAATAGATTTTTGCGTAAGTTATCTAACTAGGAAAAGATATGTTTTACAGTATCCCAATTCACACATTTTTTTAATGGGTACAGTCATAGTAATAGAATATTATACATTTTAAATGTAATTAGACCATGGCTTTTATTTGGGTAATTTAAGCCTTCTGCTTATTCTTCGAACTCTCACCAACAAAACTGCACACCAACTTAGATTTTTCAGTCACATAAGTTGATCTGTACGCTTGGAATATCTGTGATAGACTTTGAAGATTCATTCATAGTAAAAGAACGTGTTTGAAGCTTTTAAAATAACTCGTTATGGGAAACATGTTTTCGGTTAGGACTTGTTTCTTACTATTCAAATAATTTTGAAACGAACAAAAATAATTACTTCTTGCTACCCAACCACTTGAACTTATTTACATAGCTTCCCATATATTACCAAGGAAACACCCTAAAAAACCATTGATTTCGGTGGAAATTACTATATTAATAAACTTCTACTTCAAATAAACACAAATAGAAAACAAATCAATTACCCTTAAAAAAAAATTGTGTACACTTTTATTTTAAGTGGTGAAAACAAAAATTCTTTCTTCATCTTCTTCAAAAAGAAAATTTTTATACTTAGTCCACGAAATCGAAATTTGTGGTTGATTGCTCAATTTGCGAATGCATTACAAGGAAGTTAAACAACAACAACAACAAAAAAACGCGATCACTTTTTTTTTTATTTGGAGCTGTGAACGAACGCATTTAATTGAAAAACAAAATAAGAAACTTCACGATCATATAAAATTTGTAACATTGTTTTCAAGTCGATGACTTAAGTTTTTGGTTTTCTTCAGCAACTTTTTAAAGTCGTCCTTATGCCTTTGTATCGACTCACTAAATGAGGCTTAATATTGGCTTGATTGCATTTTTTGCTTGATGCACTTCCATGAGACATTGTATGATAAGACGGTTTAATGCTGCTGTTTATTGGTTTTTAATGAAGGTCGAAATTAGCGCGGTGCTATGCTTTGAAGTTGTGGTAGAAAATTTAAAAAAGTTAAAGTTTTATTTCCTTAATAGTTAAAGGTTTTCAAAAAAAAAAAAAAAAGAAAACAAAGAAGAAATTGAATATTGAAAACTTCTTTTTACAATTCATTAATTTTGCAAAATTTCTAATTTCCGTTATAGTTCCAAGAATTTTTGCTGAAAATCAATGAAATCAATATCGATCAATCAATCAACAGCGCTCTACTTTGACGTAGGTGTTAATTTTAACAAATTTGCCAATAAAAATTTTGTGATGAGTGACTGCCATTATTACGGAAAATAACCTAAAATGTCTAAGACAACAACAACAACAACAAATTATACAACGTTTCAACACCTAAACTAAGCTGACTTGACTTCAGCATGCAACTAATTAACTTAAAAAAAGGTGTCGAATTACTCACACCTTCCAACAAGACAACCGCAGACGCACAGCAACAGCCTTCACCTTCAAATTCTAATCCTATTAGTTGGTCAATTTTAAGCAGTTATTCACGCGCGTTCCAATTAAGTGTCTCCCGACACTGGTGAGTAGCTTAAAATGCCATTAATCACTCGCTTAACTATGTCCGATATATGCCAAAAAAAAAGTTAAGAAAACAGAAAAAATTGCACTAAGAGTGTATTATGAAACGGATCGATAGGTCTCTTGTTAAAACAAAAAAAAAAAACAAAAACAAAAAACTTTAACTAAGTCGACTAAACCTTAAAAAGGTGCGAACTGTTTCACACCATAAAGTGTACCTACACTGATTCTATGAATGGTACCCTATCACACTTTGCGTTCGTTTTCTTTTGGGATCTTTAGACGCCAATACCTGATAGGCGTTTAATTTATTTGAGTGCATTAAATTTGCACGCTATGTTGTTGCCTTGTGTCGTCTTTGGTCTTTGGCGCCTGCATCAATTGACCAGTGAACATGAGTTGCTACGCCTTTTTGAAATTACGATTGTTAAATATTGGTTGTATAGACTTATGTCCAGAATATATGATCTATCGTTTTGCGCAAGCCGACTGGCTTAAAGGGTTTAAATGTTGCCAAATGTTTGTGGATTTGTTGAACTTTATTGGCGCAACTATTGCATGGTGTACCAGAAGAGTTTTCAGCCTCTATAACTTTAAGTTTGTGTAAGTCCGATACACGTAACTACGTGGCAATAAGCGATACTTTTTTTGATTACGGCGTATTTTGTATACTCGATGTTTTTATGTAAGTGCTCAGGTGAGTTGTGCCAGTTTGACTTGACAGCATTACTTCAGAAAAAGCTACGTTGAATCATTGCTGTAATTGCTTTTTTCGAGACTTTGGAATAATTCAAGACCGGTTTTTGCTTGATAACGACGACATGAGACCTTGTTTTACTACTAAGGGAACCTCTTCTGCAGAACGGTGGTGCTACAAATTCGGCAATGCTTTTGTGATCTCTTTTCTATCGGCACTGCAATTATCTCCAGATTTAAGCTTACAATACACAAATTAAATCAAAAGTTATACAACAATTGATCACACACTTCAAATTCACATTACACAAGGCGAATTTCAAAGGCGATTTTGCTTAGCGTTTATAACAAATTCAACCTAATAAAAGATCGCGAAATATTCTTTATGAAAAACGCAATAATTTTTAAGTTCATCCTTTTTTCGCATTATGGAATTTATAACTTAATTAAAGAATAGTTCTATCCGTACATTGTGATTTTAATGTTGAGGACTCCTTTCATCTTCATCAGCCAAAAATGCAACTTTGTGTTAATTAATTTAAGGAAAGCCATGCAATTTAATTTATTTCATTAGCTCTTATTCAACGCACGATCACCCCTATTCATTAGCGCCGTATAACGTGCAACATGTTGCTGTATGAACACATTGGCATGCGGCATCAGCAACATTGGTAGTGGCAGTAGCAGTAGCGGCAGTAAAGTTAATGTCGCCAAATTGTGAGGCATCAACGTGTAGGCGCTGCTGTTTTAAAAAAGTTTACCAAACTACTTAACTATTCCAGGCCACATATCAAAAGGTGTTCAAACAATTTCATTTATTTTGCTAATTAAATGATCAACTGAACTGAATCCGAACACTGTGATCGTTTACTGCATAAGTAGTTCTATCGATATATCTAGGTACCATAAGCACACGATACTTTTGTGTGGAAGTTATTTTTCTGATTAAATTTTTATTTTTTAAGGGTACCTATTAAAAGCTTTCGCAAATTTTTCAAAAACAATCATATGATCCCTTCAGGAGCTCTTTAAAATTTATGCTTTCGTTTGCTTAAATTGACTGTTGAAGAACGATTTTATTATAATTATAATAGAATTTAGCTTTAAGTCAAGTTAAGGTAAATTATATATATTTAAGTCAAGTTAAGGTAAATTATATTAAAAAAACACTATTTAGAAATATATAAATGCTAAATCGCTATACTTTTGATGAGATTTTGGGAAAAATTCATTTTTTAAAAAAAATATTTTTTTGCTCCAAAGTGGTACTTTGTTCAATTTGAATTTCATTATGCCAACTTAGGGGCATATAATAACTTTGGAAAAATTATTACGGAAGCTCCTGATAGTGGATCTGTGATTACAGGGTAAGACTAAAGAACTTAAGTTGTTCTAACCTTTATAGCTCATGCTGTGTTCAGATATCTGTATTTTTATTAATAGATAGATCGATCAACTGTTGCTATTAACTTTTGTGGTAAAGATGCTATTAGGCTATTTAGCGGTTGCCGTAATCAAAAATTGCAACAAAATTATATCGATACATTGCGGTATTCGATATGTCACAACATTCGCTAGAAAGTAAAGCGCGTGCGCACTACTGCATTTATGCAAGCCTTAATTGCAAGAATTTATTAAGCAAAGAAAAATAATTCAATTGGTATTTTGATGAGCAAATTAAAATGAATTTTCAAAGAAAAATCTAAAAGAAAAAAATCCGTGGTTTTTGTTAAAAACAAATTCTCAAATCAAAATCAAACATTTCCTGTCGAACGCAGTTTTTTCCCCAAATCTCATTTTTGCCTTATGACAAAATCAACAAAAAAACAACGATTTTTGGTTTTAACCCTACTTCATTTTTGACCGACCGCAGTTAATATTCAAAGACCAGGTGTTAAATTAAAGTGCATGCTACTACGCAAATAATTTTCAAAAATTGATTTTTCCATATCAAAACTGCAATGACATTGAAAAAAAAAAAGAAATTCACTTTCCTTCTGTCACTGCATTGTTACCTGAATCCTTTCACCCAACGCTGCTTTTATTTTCAGCCGCATTTTTTCTACTAAAACTCAAACTCATTTGGTTTCATTGTTATGGGAAATCATTAACACTTTCTCTTCATTCTTCTTTGACAAGTTTCCTTTTTTTTTTTCTAGTTTTTCGGGAACAAATTTTTGATGACTTTGTAGCCAGTGATGCTTGACGGAAGGATTTTTGATTGACAGTATGTGCAGAGTATTGTCGATGGTGGTTTGAAGATGACGCCTTTTGACAAACAATTCACAAAGAGCGCTACTGTGAAAAAGGAGTAAATTTCCTTTGTTATCCTTTGTGCTGACAAAACTCCTAACGTAGTAAATTTTCCTATTGAAATTCTGAAGCAGCACATGAATACTCTTTTCCATAATGGATCTAGTGGAGTTTTACGAAATAATGCCACTACTGCGAACAATTTTAAATATAAACAATCAGCGTGTAAGTCGCAGACATTGTTGCAAAGAAATGCTATAAAAATATCAGCTCCTATGCAGTTTTGTATATAGCGTTGCATATCCCACAAGGTAGCTATCATGTGATATCGTTCATTGAATCATTCAATTTATGAAGCGCATCTTAATCTGTGCAAAACCAAAATGAAGCCATTTTATTCTGAACGCTTTTGATGTTGGGCTATTTTTTATGTCCCTAGGACGATAAATTTTATTACGTTAATGAAACGCTTAGCGTTTATGTTTGCATTGAATGTGCCTATTTCTAAAGCTATCATGCAGGCGTTATTTTGCCGTCAGGTGAGGTTGAGGTTGAGACAGACATTGTAAGAAAAAACCTTTTATTTTCTCTGTTGAAATGAAATCATTTCGATATTACTTAAACCTACGATATGAATACGTTTTGAGTACGATTGAAACAAACACTCTTGAATTCCTTTAATTCTGCGATCAACCAAAAGTTGTTGTGATAACGTACTGCTAATAAAATATGAAATTTAAAAAAACTGATCTGATGGCACTAAAAAGTTGACGAAAAAAAGAGGTGACTCGGATCCAAACCGATATTTGTGAGCCATTTTTGCTTAAATCATCAACACTTTTTTCTGTGGGTACTGCTCTTACAAAAGATTTCTAAATAAAGTTTTCAGTTACCCACGGATATCAGTAAATAATAGGCTGGATAGAGGTGTTAATATATTTTAAACAGTACTGACTCTTATGTGCATTTAAGAAATAATAACCTCTAAGTATAATCTAAATTGCAAATATGATACATACCATTGGTAATAAAACCGAGATTTATGTTGTGATATTTTCCGGAAAAAGTTGTGCTATTTTGACCACCAGGCATCTCTGATCACTGGTATCTTTCCGAACATTGAAGTTCTGAAAACTTCTTTCAAACGGGACATATATTTTTCATTATCTCCTTTTACATTTGCTAACGATTAATGGATAAAAAAGTTATCCTGTTTTGAAGCATACGGCTTCTGAAGCTTTTATATCTCGATGATAATTTTAGTACTGAAAAAGTTCTTTCCATTAAGATACACACAATTCCAATTAAATATAAACTTTGTATTTTCCCATTCTTAGGCTTTGGAGAAAATGTAATTTTTTGCTAGTACTTAAAAAAAAGATTGGGGTTCGACCGATAAAATACGTTTTCATATTAATCAAGGTTACTACCTTATCTCTCTGGGACTGTTGACAACGTCACCTCCGACTCAACACATTACGCATTATTCGATTTGCAAAATTTCAAGCCGCCAAACTAAGTTCTTTTAATGGATTAATTACGACATTTCGTTACAACAAAATGCAATGCAGACTACCGATTTCATTCAAAATTTGAAGCAATGAAACCTATTTCCAATTAAATGGCATCGCCAAAACAGTTGAACTGTAGAATATGGGCTACGAAGGATCTAAGAGCTGTTCACTTAAGTTTACTACTTGGTGCGGTTTATCGTCCGAAATGTTGTTGTCGCAGTTACCATTAACGATGCCCAACATCGAGCGATCTAGAAAATTTTATTGCAACAACATTTATGACTCTTAAAGGATGGAGCTACAGCGCATACGGAAGGGATACAATGGCTCTGTTATATGATACATTTAACGAGAGCATTATTTTGTGGAATAGCGATTTCAATTGGTCGTTGCATTCACTTGTGGGACCGTGCACAAACCATGCCCCTTTATTTGTTGTTGGGAGTCAGTGAACATTTAACTAAGTGTTACGTTAAGCTATTTGTGGAAAGAGGGAAGCTGAGCTCATGACACATAATTTTTAATGTAATCTATTTTTCAGTGCACAGAAAACACCAAATTATAAATATTAATAGCAAGTACGAGTCTAACGAGTTTTTTCTACGTTATAGCGCAAATCAATTGGTAAGAAAAATGTTACGTGTTTTTATTCTAAGCGAAGTAAATACAAACTTTGTTGGAGCTGAATGGGTCTTTTCAGATAAAATTGTGGAAGAAGACTTGAAGACTTCCTGATTTTGTTGCTCAATACTTCGATGGTTTGAGAACTAAGGACAACAGAAACAATTTATATTGTTAAGTTTTGCTATATCTTAAGGAATAGTGGAACAAATAGAAATTATAGCAACATAAAAAATAAAATATGTGAATATTAATTTCTTGTGGTGTAATTGCAACATATTGTTCAATTTAATTTAGAAACCTTTCAACATGAAAACTATTGTAATTTACATAAAAATTTCAGTTAATTGTCAACTTAAACATTTGCATGCAGGCTATACCCACGGTAATTGAAAAACTTTTCAAGAGCTACAATGTCTTCCTTCAACTTAGAAGTTAGACGAGGCGGAACGACGACACGCGTAAGGCAAATACGTAAAACTTAGGGCTGAACCAAAGAAAAATTGTGGCAATAAATCACAACAACACGCAATGGCAATGGCAACAACTCAACTGCATCAGCATAAAATGAGAACTAAAAGAAGACCAGTTTAAATTGAAAAATATTGAAAAAGATCCAGAGAAAATGGACATTTGAGAAGAGAAAAGAGAAGAGCGCAATTTGGCAACTGGGAACAGTTTATCGGAGAAAAATTAAGTTTTATATTATCAAAATCATTTATGTTGTATCCGTACCTTGGGGTCTTATCAATAGAATTATAAATTTCGCATGAGTGTAGTTGAACAATTTGCCAACTTTCTCTCACTCTCTCATCTCTTAACATAAACACATACAACATAAATGATTTAGGAAGAGAATGAAGCAGAGCCGATTATTACTTCATCTCCTTGAATTTGAAATTTTGCAAAAATTCAAAGAGATCGATCAAGAAATTTTTTGCAGAGTTATTGTAGGAAATGCTTTCAACACGAAACTCTTCCAGAAATCTTTTAAAATCTTATGAAAGCACACTTTTATGAAACTAAATAGAAGCTAGGGTGTATGTTGAGAAAAATAATGTCTCTAATTATAGGATAACTAAGGGATTTTTTCCATGACCATGATAAATGGGTAAGCTGATCATATTGTTTTCTAGCAATTTCTCTTTCTTTTTCTACCTCTTTAACAGAATTGAACTTCCCCTACAATATGGCACGAACAATCTTATTACAAAAGTGGGAACGGTTATAAACTTAGTGATGTTTTACCTGTATTTAAATCAAAAAAATGTTATTTACCAGGATATAACAAAAACCTTCCTAGGTTGATGAGGTTTTCTTACAAAAACATCCACTGAAATGCAAACATATTGCGCTCTTGAATTTTTTTTTCTCTCTCTCTCTCTCTATCTCTTTTACCATTGCTCTCCTTAGTGCTCCAATTTTCCTCGTTGTTATGGTTGCAATTTTTACCTGTTTATAACGTGATGATCGTCCCAGGTAAGCAACGTTACTGAGCATGCAGCACGGAGTTTCATGGACTCAATGAAAAAGGAGAGCACGCACCATAACAACCGGCACGTAAAGGTACAAAATGCAAAGGCTTAGGACAAAGGGACTCATTCTTGTGCAAGGTGTCGTAGGATCAAGTTCAATTTAACGAAAGATAAAAATAAAAATAGAATTTCGGAAAAAAAAAAATTTATAAATCTTACGTAAAAACTTTTCATCAATTTAATACTGCATGTGCAACATGTCGGGCATTGTTTACAAAACGTCAACGCAAAAATCAAACGGTCATATTTTTCCCACCACCATAAATTCGGCTGCAAAAATGTTAAAATATCAACAAATCGCGCCAGCGCCGCTACTACTCGCCGGCGACTGTGTTGGTGATTTCAAAGAAACGCGAAAGTATACGCCACGCGCTTCAAACGCCCCCTATTGCGTTGATCAAACGCAATCGGTACAACGACGCAACGCACGCGAACGGAATCGTGTGAAGCAGGTGAATAACAGTTTTGCCAAACTACGTCAGCATATACCACAGACGATTATCACTGATCTAACAAAAGGCGGTGGGCGTGGTCCACACAAAAAGATTAGCAAAGTTGATACACTGCGCATTGCGGTGGAGTATATCAGACGCTTACAGGATTTGGTAGAGGATTTAAATGGTGGTCCTTGTGGTAATGTGTGCCACATTAACAGCGATACTTTGAGCAATTTATCCTTTAGCACATCGAGCAGCAGTTCCATGGCTAGTACACCACCACCGTCATCGTCGTCGTCGCTACCACCAACTACTGTGTCCGCATTTCAGTACACGCCGCTAACGTCCAGTACAAGTCCTCTACCATCATATCAGCAACAGTTTATCAGCGGCGCTACAACATCAGCATTGCTTACACCCGTCTCATTACAAGCGTACAAACAAATGGATGGTGGTTGCGTTTCACCTACTTCGTCATTCAACTCCAGCATGTCCTTTGATTCGGGCACCTATGAGCCAACCAGTAGCAATAATCAGCAGCAGTCAAGCAATGAACATTTGAATGCGCATTTGCAGTTGAAATTTGAGCCATACGATAATTTCCAACTGCATGAGGAAGACTGCCAGCCTGATGATGAGGAGATACTTGACTACATATCGTTGTGGCAGGAGCAGTAAATTGCTTCGGAAGTACAATGTTCCATTAATAGAATCAGGGATTTCACCAGCTAACAATATTGTACATGCTTCCAACAAACTATTTATGAATCTAGTCAAACTAGTTGAAATCGCAGTTGTAAATAAGACATAACTCCGTTAAGTGCCTCAATTGTAAATTTTTAAGTAGTTTTTAATTTAAGGAAGACAATGACTTAAAAGTATTCTATTTTATTAGTTTTAATTATGTATCAAAATGGAAGACTTTAAACTATACACTTTTTAATTTTAATTGATATTTATTTTTAAGAGAAAAATTTCACCAGTATGTAATTTATGTTTGACAGTTCTGTTGAGAAGTGAAAGTGTTAAATATTTTCATAAGTTTCTTTTATGCAAATAAGAAAATAAAAAATATTGATGATAAAATAATTGTTTTCTCTCTTTTGATATTTAATACAATAATTCATTGCAGATTTTTAGAATTTTTTATATTGTTCATTATAGCTCAGCCGTACAGGGTAATTTGGAAAAGTCTAACCAGCAAGAATAGATCACACAAACGCACAGAGTTAAATTCTCAAAGTTCTCGACTTTGAAGCATATTCTAATATAAGTCTTAAATATAGGTTACTTGCTATAGTATGTATCTAAATCAAAAGCGGATAAAATAGCACCAGTGTGCGCGGCACCTCTCATACAAGTAAAATGCCTTCAGTGACATATTTAGCAAACTATGTGAGTAATCATACTAAAATTTGGTGACAAATTGTTTTATATAAAAAGCTATCTCTAAACCTAAATGGAGTTGGATTGTAAAAGGTGGGCGAGCTACCGCCCATACCAATAATTCCAATTCTAAGGCTTAGAATGGTAAATCTCGCACATAATATAAGCTATTGTATAAATTTCGGTATGCGGATGCCGATTATGAAGATTAAAAATTGCAGTTAAAATAGGAAAAGTGGGAGTGGAATATTTCGATTTTTTTCAATTTATTACTGTCGAACTATTTTTAATGTTTTAAAAATTTTTTGGTTTTTGTTTATTTTTTTTTTCGATTTTTTCAACTTTCCCCAATATTTTTCATATTTATCCACCTTCTCAAAAGTTTTCGTTTACTTTTTATTTGTTGTTTTTCGAGCTCTTTTATCTTAATTCAATTTACTTAGTTTTTTAAATATTTCAACACAACTTTTTCAAACCAAATAAATTTTTTCGAGTTTTTCAAACTCTTTCCACTTTTTTAACGTTATCAATATTTTATTTTTCAGATTTATTTAACTGTTCAACATTTATCGACCTCTCAAAACCCTTTTTTAGTATTTTTCCATTTCTGTTTTCAACATTGTCGACTTTTTCAAGTTCTTACAACTATTTTAAGCGTTTTCCATATTTTTTTTCGATATTTCCAACCTCTTTCAGCTTTCTTCGTTAGTTTCCAAATGTTTTCGACCATTCAGCGATTTTCAACTGTTGTATCCGCTTACAAATCTATAAAACATTTTCCAAGTTTTTCGTCCTCATTAAATTACTTTAAGCATTTTCCATATTTGCTGATTTTTTTTAACCTTTAGCAATTGTCTTAATATTTTTCCACTTCTCTCAACTTTTGTAAATTTTTTTCGAGTTTTTCAGCATCCCTTAACTTTTTTAGCATTTTTCATATTTTTTGTATTTACATTTTCAACCTTTTTACGTGTTTCAAAATTTTTTCTCGACATTTTCAACATTTTTCTGATTTTTCAAAATTTTCCCACTTTTTCAAACTCTTTTGACATATACCTAATTCATCGAATTTCTTAACCTCTTTTGTTTTTTGTCGTCATTTTAAATATTTTGTTTTTACGTTTTCAGCTTTTATAATTGACATCCGTTTTTAACATTTTTCGACTCTTCGATTGTTTTAACGTCTCTCAACTGTTAAATGTTTTCCATAAATTCTTTTCAACTTTTTACAACATTTTCCATATTTTTTCAACGTTTTAAGCTTTCAAATAAAAAATCAAACTATCGGTCTGCTGATATTTACTCATCATTTCCACTTTAAATACGGTCTGAAGCTTTGCTAAGAATATGGTCTAGTAATAGAAAAGACGAGGTTGACTGGTGACTGGAGAAGACATTTTCAACAGCATCAGGAAGTTTATCTTAATATATAGCTATATATTTGATGCCTTCGGAATTTACACTGGTGATGTTATTGTTCTTAGTAGTTGCACTTCGTCTATTCAAAGCATTTCAGGAGCAGTTTCGATCGATGCTATCAAAATACAGATTAGTTGAAGATTAATATAGTATATATAGTCTATTATATATAGTCTATTGTTAAATTATCTGCTCTATGTGTAGGGTAACACATGAGCTGTTAGGGCGAAACTCGGTCTTTTGTTTTGGATTGTATTGGCTGATTTCCTCAGTGAGATAGCTGGGGAGTTTTGTTTTGTCATGAACTTGAGCGAGATTGAAATTATCACGTCGAGTCTATGAGTTTCGTTTTTTTTTCGTCATTTTCACATAGGTTCCCACAACATTGTCTCCAGGTATGTTGTTTCTTAAAAACCCGATAAGAATCGTAGCTACATACTTAGTTAAACTCAGAGGAGAGCTCCGGAGATGCTTTAAGCATTTCGGCAACTATAAAATTTCCCTTTATTTTTTTAAGAGATGTTATAGCTCAATGGATTTTTGTTAATGAAGCAGACGATGACTGCCGCACCATTGTCTGTCGTGAAGAAACTTATTATGGTGAGTACTACAGTTAGGAGGTAAGCGGTTAATTATCAGAATAAGAAAAAGTTGATGGTAGTGACATGCCTTATAAAGAAATTGCATGGAAACTTAGAACGTTTGGTGACTCAGATAAACCTACTGTTGGCAGTAGGTGTGCTTAAACGATTAGTCAAAGAGATTTTCAATTAGCTACTACCATGGGAAGCGTATATTATACAGGAAGTAAGTAACAAATGAACATAAAACTTTTATTCAGCAAAAGCCTGTTATTACGCTGAATTATAGGCTATATAAAATGCAGTCAAATTGCAATTTTATTACTAAAATACAAATCATAAAATCTGGACATTTTAATTCTTGTTTTTATTAGAACATTTTAGATGGTTGATCTACACTTAACTTCAACAACTCCACCAATATTATAATCAATGTGCAACAGCAACAACCGAAGCAATTCATCAACAACAAGTAATTAATTTAAGTAACAAAGTAATTTGCATCTAGGCAACATTAAATTAAATCATAACATTAAATACGCTAAGAATATGAGCGTCGCAACATTTCATAGATTTGCTGTAGTAGTTCGGCTTAATATCAGTGCAAGCTCTAGGAAAGAAGGAGTAAACTTAAGATCTAAAGAAGCAACCGGTTACATGGTCACATAAGCAAAATGAGACAGCATTAAAAAATGGCAAGAACAACAATAACAAAAGCAACAACAATAACAAAAACAACGACAAACGAATTGGCATATCAGCAGCGGTAAAACAGAGTTGAAAAATTGACAAAACTGGACTTGGTCAACACTGGATTGGACACATTGCTGCATGGACTTGAACTAGTTGTGGCAAGAGCGATAACAACAGCAGCAGCAGCAACAACAACAACAACAACAACAAATAGCATTGTGTGTGATTTCTGTACAATAACAATAACAACAAGCGTGGAATTTTACAAAGTTCTAGGGACTATTTCACGAATAAACGATAAGATATAGAATAATTTATCAAAAGCCACATGAAATGTTGCGTTGTGTGAAGTTAAAAATGAAAACCTGCAACAAATATGTAAAATATTTCAAAAAAATCTAAAAGTCGTTAAGGAAATCTTTGAAATCACTCAGAAATCAAAGCAGTAAATGTCGGTATGTTGTGTATGAAAAGTTTTTTTATTGGACTTTCGAAGAATCACAGTTGACGTCGAATTGAACTTGACAATTGGTTTAAGATCAAGAATAAGGTCACTGTTATTTGACTTCTTATAACTTTTGACTGAAACGCATAACACTTTTAGAGGATTGAATTATTGTGGTTTGGAGTGCATTTTAATGGCATGACGTGGGCCCTATCATAAAAATCAATTACAAAATGGACAAGTTTCAGTATTTGGACACATTAAAAACCATTTGATCGCCATTCCATGCCAACTTAGTGAACATTTATGCAAGATAATGACCACAATCACTACTCCAAAGTAGTAAAAAATTTGTTTTGTGCAGAGAAGTTTTGGTTTGGCCTGCCCGGAGCCCTAACTGAAATCTAAAAGACAAACAGTGGAATGAAGTTTTGGTTGAATTCTCAAGGGAAAATTATAGAAATATGGATGATCTGTGGTCGGCTACATCGCGCAGAATTTGGGTTACACGTGTAAAGCTGTCATCGCAACAGATACTACAGCAACAAATACTAATGATTTAAATATTTTTACATACCAACAAATTAGCGTATGAAATTTTATTACGATTTTTTTCTTTTTTTCCAGATTGTGCCATTTATATGTTCAGCTCATTTCATCAATTTTTTTTACATTTTCATTTTGGTTTTTTTTGATTGAATTAAGGCTCAAGTTTGTATTATTATGGAATATGAAGAATAATCCTTTGAAAAAACTAAGCACTTGTTGTTTGTAAAAAATATTTAAGATAATGAAGCATAAGAAAGAACCCATAAAAAAATGTGCCATTTATATGTCCATGGTTATATAACTCAACAAAATACAAATCGAAATAAATGTGCCGCCATTTCTTTCCAAATTTTGAAGAAATTAACGCAGACATTATAAAACAAGATTGGTTTGACCCGCAGTACCTGACCTTAATAGTCTAGCGACTCGAAATTCACATGTGTAAGGTTGATAAGCTTACCCTAATATTTCAATAGAATTTTTAAAGAATTTTTATTTTAAGCTGTCGTTGCAAATAGCAATGAAATAGTCTCTTTCGATAAAAAATGAAGCTGCTGATGACTGCGCTACATGCTGTGGCAATAAACATGAAAAAAGTTCCGCAACTTAAGCAAACGCAAATTTTGTATTGTGGCGTTTTTTTATGTTGTCAGTGCTGTTGCAAAACATTTTGGTCTTTGGCCTCATATACAACACTAAAGAGCTTCCGAGGCGGCACTTGCGCTGATGAGATTGAGCTGCTGCTGCTGCTGCTTCTGCTGCCTGCTGATGATGATGGCGATGACGATGACGACAATGGACAACAGACAACGATGGACGAGCACTACGATAATGATGATGAGGATGCTGCCTGCCGTTCGATCACTCGCCCGCTCGCTCGCTCGCTCGCTCGCTGATGATGAGAATGTGTTACTTTAAGTTTAACTGCATTGAAATGATCGAACGTACGCCGCACGCAGCAGACACACGCGTCCGCTGATGGGAAGCAAATCCAGTTTGAGTTATTTTTTAGTTGTAGCAAAAATGGTTTACTCTGATTTTGATATTTTCTTTTTCCTTCCATTTTGCATACATTTTTCACTGTGGTTTTTGTTAAGAGGAAAATGTAAAATGTTGTTTTTTTGTCGTTTTTCCTGTAACACACATTTTTCTTGTTGCTGTGGCAGGCAGCGAGCAAGTGCTGCATTGTAATTATTAATTTATTGACAGCATACAGCGCATGGACATAGATTTCTTGTTGGATTGATGTAGTTGTTGTTGTTGCTGTAACTATCGCATTGCATAATTAAGATCAATTGAGGTTTTCTTCTTATGCTCAGTGCTAATAGTTATAGGAATAAGGGTGAAGCAAAAATACTTTTATTTTAGTTGGCAGCAGAAGAGAGGCATTTGCCAAGGATTTTTTTTTAGTTAGAGGGATAAAACAATATATTTTCTTAAGTATAGCGCCATCTGTTGCGAAATTTCAATATTATAAATTCATCACAAAACATAACTGCAAAATCTTAGCGCGCTCAAGTGGTGATTTTATAAGATAGCACAATCACTTTTTTTTTGCAACACCTTGCACAAAAGCGCATACCTTCCCATAAAGCCTGCTATTAGAAGCGCATCCAATAGATTTTTCTTATTTAGTGTACCCCATAGTTATGCTTTCGTCCATATGTACGTACGTAGATTAGATCTAGTTGTTATACTGTCCTGCCCTGTTCGCTGCGACGATGGACCGCGACAATTTAGGAGCTTGTCCTGTTGTACTCATTCGCTCTGTCTCTTGTGGGACATAACTTTTTGTAATTGGTGATGAAATTAATGGGCGCAACACATAAATAACCGCGAGTGGCATTTGTTGCCATAACTCTTTTTCTTTAAACTTTGTACAGCAGTTTTCAACAGTATTTTGAGTTGTCCTTTTCTCAGCGTTTAGTATGCGTATAAGTTGTTGGATTTATTAGTGTGCCAACGTTTTGTTAAAAACTTTGAAAAAAAAACGGCAACAAATAACAAATTAATTCTTTAAAAAAAACCTTGTTTTTTAAATATTTTGCATTAAGTACACTACAAGTGACAGAGATTAATGTACAAAATGTATAATGTATTGGTGATATTGGCTTAAGGGCACGCAGTCAGTTGACAAAATTTAAAATCAATTTAAGTATGGTATGGCTCATACTTAATCCTATGATAATGATCTCTTTAATAAATGGGTGTGCATTTTTTTGTTTCTTGAATTAAGCTTTTGACCATGTTCTTTTAATTCAAGGAAGGAAGAAGCTTAGTAGTACCGGTAAAAATTACACTTTGCATCATGTGGCATCTGTCGAACTAAAAAAAACACTGACATTGACTAGCAAGCAGATATGCTTTAGAGAAGCATTTTCATGGCTTCTTATACGGTTTTGTGCTAGAGGGAACGTTAAAAAACTCATTGAGTTTTGGAACAGCAAAGATTTGCTATACACAATACATAATTTTTCAAAATCAACCTCACCGAAAGGTGCAAATATTAGATATGATTGAATTATGGGGTAGCAGAAAAGATGATATGTCTCCTGAAATACGAAGATAAGAAAGAGTGTACTGTATAGCACTATTGTCTATGGTGTAGTGGTGTTAATAAACTCGAATTCGATAAAGTGCATGGAAGTGATATCAAAGGCAAATTATTACAAATTATTACAAATTAATCAGCAATATTTTTCCAGAAAATATATAAGACTTAGAAGATGTATCGATCTCTCAATGATGAAAGTACGCAATGGTCAACATTTATATAAGGAATATATACCAAGCTAACTAATTCATGAGTCGTTCAGTGCTATGACTATACGGAAGATGCTGCAGACGGCACTGAATTGACTTATTGCAAACAGCTAAATAGGATCTTATCAGGCCAAGAGCGAAAAAATAACTTCTTTACTGACTCTAAATTCATTATTGGATTTTATGTTTTTTCCTCAAATGCTGAAATTAATGAGCAAAGAAATAAGCTGTCGACTTTATGACCCAGTTGGACTAGCACACATGCTTAAGCCAATGATAGCACAAACCTAATGGGAAGGATGTCTATTGCCATCGTCCCTATTTTTCTTAACAAACAAACTGTAAATATACAAATTTTTACTATTAAAGACTTTCCACCAAGCAGTGATATTATGTTTTAAAATTAAAAATTTATTATTGCAAACTCGGCTAGTTACATTTACGTTTTCTAGAAACTTTTGGAGAAAGCCATAACTTGGATCTATGTATCATTCAAATATCATTTTGTTTTTCCTTTCATTTAGAAATATTTTCTTTGCTTTTTATTTCATTTCTTTTTCTGTAGCACGGTTTTATTAAATTTTTGTTTCGACCGTGCACTGTCTTCGAGAAACTTTTTAATTGATTTTATTGCAACAAATTGTATACTGCTTAGCTTTCTATTAAAATATTCACATTAAGTTTTTTAAAATCGATAAACGATCCGATTCATGGTTAATTTTTTGTATGCATGAAGGTGTATATTTTTAATAGGTATGTACACTCCTGAGCAAAAAACAATCTTTACTGAAACCGTGTGAAGCCAATAGAACAAAGTACCTTGAAGTAACCGTCCCATATTATTTTTCTCTTTATCAACGAAGTAAGTATATCACTCTCTCTTTCTCAACTCAGTTCATCAATCAACATTTATTTAATTATTTAGGAACAACATATACCGATAGTCATTGTGAAAAAAGCACATTCAGCATCATTTGGAATTCATCACAACATACCTTAATCTGTCATAATTTCGTTCGCTAATTGGAATATGACTACAGGTATAGCAAAAAGAAACGCTGCCGCTTAATAAAAAGTAGGGATATAAATGCAATGGGGGACCAATATGGGGAATAAAAAAAGTTTTGCTTGCGATTTATGCATCCGTGCAGTTTGTCTGATGAAGTTGTTAGCGCTTGTTTACTTTTTTATTACTGTTTTTTGTAATATTTTCATCAGATTTTTTTTTTAGATACCCAACATATAGTCACTGAATTTAGCAGTTTCACTTCTGTTGTCATTGTGGCAATTCAGTTCAGGTCAATAACTCTCTAAAAGCGAATTTTTGCAGTACGTATTTTGATTTTTTGCTTATGTCCGAAAAAATAGCCCTTAATACATAATTCATTAGTCTAATTAATAACGCCCAGCTTATGTTGTGTATTGTGCGTGTATTAATATTGGCCTAAGCCAAATCTATGTTTAAGAGGCGCGTGAACATAATAAACATTAAAGCCAAAATACCGCCATGATGAACGAGCGCTATACTTAAAACAACAATGATCTCTTTAGACACACTCCTGGTGCCTTATTGAAATTCATTTATGAGTAAACACCTAAAAGTTCGGCACTAAGCAACCTACTGCAAAGTTGGCGGCAATACGTTGAACAACGCTAAATCTTCAAAGGAAGCGCGCCTTAGGTGTTAAAATTTGCAAATAATAACGTAGCCAAAAAGTAAAGTAGATATACTTTATACGCCCGACAAGCAATGTGCATCAATCTACGCATACTTAAATATTATGCAGACTGTTTAGCCAACTTTAATAGCCTATAATTTGGCCAAATTTAAATTGATTTATGTGAGGACAAACTGAACATATGAAAATCAACATTGTTTCTTTTGCTATTTCGTACAGGACTTTATTGATAAATCTTCTTTATAATTATTTGGAATTTTTATCTCTCAGGGAAAACTCATACATAAAAAGATGTTGCTGTTCCCATTGCAAGCATGCGCTTATTGCATTTCCCAGAGTTTTCCCTTTCAATTGTCATACGTATGTTTTCTACAATGCAAAGGTGACACTATAGTGTCCTTCTTATTTCTTTATTCTGTGAGCGCGTCGTCGCACACCGTTGAACCTGTCAAAACAAATAAACAAGCATTTAGGGTACCTTTGTTTAAACGCGTTACAGACAATGCTCCAGTTTTTTCAACCAACTCTATTAAGCTGTCAACTTAAGATGACAACCAAAAAGACCATGGAAATAGAACAGAGAAAACATTTGGGGAAATTGAAACATCTTTATTTTTCCGTTGTTTGATTGTGAGAAATAAAAGCGAAAGTTTTTCTATACCGCCTTAATCCTTGCCTACTATACATAGTTGAATGTTTTTCTTTACTGCATTTCAAAAGACGTAGGTGCTTCAATGGTGTCAGTAATTGCATGAACAATAGCAGTGACATTTTTACAAAATGCTTAGCATTAGCATTTGAAAGCATCTATCCTTAAGAAAATGAAAAAATGAATGTTTCGTCCCTAGAAAATGAACAACTACAGCACGCGGTGGATGAACTTCATATGTTAAAAAAATAACCTAAGAAGCCTAAATATTTTAACCCGTAGTGATTTATGAGAAAAGTTCACGATCAAAGACAATACTTTGCTTCACTTGTAATGTGGAGGACTCTTTACTTTTAAGAAACTGTAATGGTCAATTTTATGTTGCCACCAAAAATCGCCAAAATGTTTATAAACATTTTCTTTGACAACGCACCCGGTATCAACATATTGCAAACAAACAAGTATACATGCGTATACGCATCTCAATGTGCAGAAATTACTCAAAACCAGTTTGCGATATTGTTATTGTTATTGTTGTAATTTCAATTGCATATCGATCTGCATAGCGGCATGTACTGTTGTTGTTGTGTTGGCAAGAGAAAAGAAAAAAAAAACACCCACGCTAGCTCTTAGTTGCTAACTCTTTTGGATGAACGCTAAACTTCTTTCGTTCTTTCTGCGTAAAACCAACGAGGGATCAACATCTGCAAGTGGTACAGCATTAAAACGTGATAAAAAAAGTTTGTGTTTTTTTTTAAACCTAAATTGAAGTCTTTTGCAAAGAAATGCATACATTTTGTGTGTAAAAAGTTTAACTTATTATACTATAGATTAAAGTTAAAAACAACTATAGTTCTTTTTTTTACTTGTGACCAAATTTTTCTTTTTGGCAAATAAGTTTGCTAACAACTACTGTGAGTTGAAGGTTATCTCAAACTCCAAAACCTTGAAATTCTTATTGGACTTTTGCTCAAAATTTCGAATCATTTTGGTGAGTTTTCCATTAGGAAATGTAATTTTTGTAACCTGAAAATATGGTTCTTTTAGGGCTACTATGCGGGTGCTCCAACCTGTGGTGTCAGTTGAAATTAACCTTCAACGCCGCATAGGGCGCAACCTTACTTTGACCTGCCGCCATTTGCATTGCGACATCGGATTATATAAGACTCGATCATGCCATACAACACCAGACAACAACAAAATTACCTAGCTTTTCAACTTTATTAGATTTTCGTTATTCCTTTTATTATTTTTATATTATTTTATTTGATTTTTATCTAACTTCGTTAACCTTAAATTTAAATGCGGAAAATACTTTAAATTAAATTAATTTCTTAACCATTTTGAAAATTAAATCAAGAAAAATAATCGTTTCTAATTTAAACTAAAAATATTAGAAATGTTTAAATTCAAATAATCTTAAAATTTAAATTAAAATAAGACGTTAGATAATTTTATTATTTATGTAAAGAAAGTATATATCTAAATTATTATGAATAAGGCAATTAAAGCTTAATACTACGAAACCAACATCACATTTCTTCGTATTTTCGCTGGGCCCACCGATTTCTACGATGGATGTACATAAATCAAAGTGAGTTGTAACGAAAATTCTTATTCGTATTCTTTTTATTTTATTTTGGATAATTCAAATCATGATAATTTTATATGTATATTTTCTTTTCCTACTTATCTTGAATTAACTTAACTTAAAATTTTTCTATAAATTCATGCAGTCAAAATGGATACAACTACTTACTACTAGCCTATTTTGAGCTTAAGCTACCTTAAAGCATATATATATATAACTTATAACTTAATTACCTACATTAAAATTTTAATAATATGTGCTCAACAAATTACCTTATACCTAATATCTTGAATTGTTAGAATTTTCATTTATATTTTTATTTTTCGCAACTCCCTAAAATGCAGACTTAGATATCTTCAAAAATCTTAAATAAGCTTAAGATACCTAGTTTGTTTTTTTTTTTTTTTTTTATATAGAACATAAAATGCAGGCTTATTGCATATTGTTGTTGCAATCAGCCTAAAACTTTTTCTCTCATTAGGCTTATATTTTTTTATTTATCTTCTTTGATTTAATTTTTTTTTGTTACTTTGCCTTTGCATGTTATTTGCAACTCTCTCGAAATGTTAAATTTCGTATAGTATTCTTTTAATTAGTATAAGAGTTATACACTGAATATAAAAGTGTTATACTGAATAAAATGTGAAGTTTTCGCTCTGAGAATAATAATTATGTCTTTTTAAATCATTCGGTTTTGTCCGTCAAAATATCAGCATGTGCAATGTTAGTTGCATAGATTAAATTTCGTGATAACTTGCATTAGGGGCAATTTCACAAAGCATTCCGAATTGCCAAGGTAGGGTGGGTAAAGACGGGGACCACTAACACCATTGGTTCCCCACAAACTCAAGTAAAGTAGCAATAGGTTAACCTTGGTTTTGTCGGGTTATATTTTTTTTTGTTGACTTATATCTCTTATCTCAAAGTGCACATAATTTTATTGTGGTAGTGGTCATAGGATTGTGGATTAGGGAAGATCCCCGACATACGACGAGCTAGCAAGAGCATAGCTAGATGTGCACGCCATCCGATATCCGCATCCTTAAAACTTGTAGAGGTTTAGGCCTTTATTTCTAAGGAACATCATATGTTCCTAAACACAGGTATTTTTTTAAAATTAAAATATCAAGACAACCGGAAAACAACACCATTACATAATAATGGCGCCCAACGTGGGGCCTGGCAGTTTTTTTTTTGTTCAGGTCCAAACTCAAAAATTTTCTAGCATGTGATGATTGCTTTCAGTCGTCACATTATCTCTTCTGATTTGTTTTTTTTTATATCGTTATTCTGTCGTAGTTGTTGCGATTTAGTAGAAACTATCTTTAGGATTTTGCGATTGCAATTCGAGTTTTGCGGATTGGTCGACCAAAGAAAAGAATGTTATTTCGTATCAATACAACAGAAGACAAACTTTTCTTTAATTCAATAATTATCTCTTGGTTTTAAGTATTATTTTTTTATGGAAGTATTTCTTTTGGAATTGCGGAGTAATTGACTAAGTTTGATACTCTGACCATTGATTTACTTTAAATCTTAATTCTTTACCTTTTAATAGTGATTTCTTATTAGTTTCAATAGTTCTTTTTGTTAACCATATGCTATTTACTTGATTTGTGTACACTTTGTGCATGCTGATTTTTAAGATGACGGACGTTTTAGCCGATATTATTGAAACAATTATGTCTGTGAGACACAGTAAAGAAGATTTGAATTTACCTTTACTAAATGTAAATGATACTTTTTGTGGTGTTTGTCATGAAGAAATGAGAAGCAATGACATTCTCAGCGTCACTTCTTGCAAGCACAAATTTCATAAAGAGTGCATTTTGAATTACCTGAAAAATACAAATTCTTGTCCGCAATGCAGCCAACATTGTGAGGCCACAAAATTAACTACAAATACAAATAGTGAGCAAGGCATTTCCGCTTCTTCTGAAAATGGAAATTATACCTCCATTCAGGGTGATTTTAATCAACCCAGTGCTTTTGACAATGTAGCACAGAAATCAAAAAGTTATAGGGGGAGAAGTAAAGGTACAACACCTAAACGTAATGGTCCAATTACTCGGTCTATGGACAGTAACCAAAACATTCTTGATTGGACAGTTGCAGACTCTGGTACGAATAGTCAGCGAGTCACATTTTCTAATTCTGCAGGAAATGCAAATAATAATGAAATTCCTTTAAGTCTGAATAATTACAACTTGAATCATATTGAGGTTATGAGCATTGCTCAGTCAATTGTTCAAACTCAACAGCAAAATATGATGCAAGAACTAACTTCTTTTATATCTACAACTATTGATCAAACGCTTCATAAGCAGTTAGAATCTTTAAGGATTCAAAACCAGAATAACTATTCTGAGAACCAGCCAAATTTTCCACGAGAAATACCGCTTCGGAGTGATTTTCAACCACCACCTAGAGTCAATAGTAACAGCCTGAATCAAACACCTTCACAATCGTTAGGTGAAGCTCAAAGATATTCACGATCTATGGTTAGACCTCACTCATCTCTTGAACCTGGGAAAGTGTCAAATATTATACAGAACTGGCATTTAAAGTTTGATGGTTCAAAAGACCGAATCAATATTAATGAATTTATATATCGATTACAATCTTTAACGGAACAAAATCTTTCTAACGATTATCAACTTTTATGTGATAATCTGCACTTGCTTTTCATAGGCAAAGCTCAAGATTGGTTCTGGAAATTTCATTATCGTCATCGTCATTTCAGTTGGGATACTTTTTGCACAGAATTTAGAAAAAGATACGAAGTTACTTTAACAGATTTTGACATTTGGGAGAAGATTAGAAAGCGAAAACAGAGAGAAAATGAAAATTTTGAAGAATATCAAACAGCTATAGAAGATTTAGCTTACCAATTACAGAATGAAGTTTCTGAATTTGAATTAGTTGATATTTTGATGAGAAATTCTAAGCCCAACTTGCGGTATGAACTTTTGCATTTAAATATTCGAACAATTTCCAAACTTCGTAACGAAGTTAGAAAACACGAAGCCTTCTTTTTTGAATCTGGTACACAATATAATAAGCCTAAGCAGCAATGGCAACGCGGCCATATTTCAGAAGTTGAAGACGAATATCGAGACGATGGTGTAAGCAAAGAAGTTTTTGAGATTCAGCGCTCACACTCAACAGTAGTATGCTGGAATTGCGATAAGCTAGGACATCGTTATGATGACTGCCTAGAGCAACGTAAACTATTTTGTTACGGTTGCGGGAGGAAAGAAACTTTCAAACCCCGATGTTTTGTTTGTTCACCTTCGGAAAACCGGAAACGGGATGCGGCAAGCAACACCATTTTGACGCATCCATCGAATCTACAGTAGAAACTAAAACTCACGATGTTTCTACTTCTACCTCTGAAGTTTCAAAATTCGAACCAGTGCAAGACACTGACAACTTTGAAATTTCTAAGCCTTATTTGAGACCTCTAATTCCTTTTCATAAGCGACTTGAACGTTATAATCAAGTTCGTCAACGCATTTTCTCTGATTTTACAAGTCAACATCTATATAGAAAACCTAAGCGTTCAACAAAACGCTTGCGGCTATTTTGGAAAAATTTAATGTTGACAAAACAAAAATTATTGTCAGCAATTTTTAGAAATACTGATAATAGATTATATACCGATATTGAAATTTTTGGCAAATCTTTTGTAGCATTGTTGGACTCAGGCGCAACAATAAGTTGTATTGGCAGTGATGCTGCAAAACATGTTATATCTAATGGTAAAATTAAAAAGTCTTTTGGCGACATAAAAACCGCCGATGGTTCCTCTTGTTCTGTCGTGGGGAAAACTTGTGTAAATCTTTCTTATAAGAAAATAACCAAAAGTATAGAATTCTTTGTGGTCCCTTCATTAAAGCAAAATATTTATTTAGGAATGGATTTTTGGTTAACATTTGGTTTGACTGATGCAATCTTGAAACAAAACTTTATTTCGGAACTGGATGTAGGAAAAGATGATACTTCTGCTCCAGAACCTCATATGCATGTGCTTACTGACGAGCAGAGCAATCGCCTTAAAGCTGTTATAGACATATTTCCATCATTCGACAGAGAAGGATTAGGACGCACATCTTTAATTGAGCATTCAATTGACGTGGGTAGCTCAAAACCCGTTAAACAACGTCATTGGCCTGTTTCGCCAGCTGTAGAAAAGCTTATGTTCGCTGAAGTTGACCATATGTTAGCTTTAGATGTAATTGAAGAATCTTCTAGCCCATGGAGTAGTAATTGTGTTTTGGTCAGGCGTGGAAATAAATCTCGTTTATGTTTAGATTCACGTGAAGTGAATAAACATACTCTTAAGGATGCGTATCCACTTCCTCATATAGATGGAATTTTAAGTAGGCTACCTCCAGCTAGATATATTACTGGCTTAGATATGAAACATGCCTTTTGGCAAATACCTCTTGAAGCAAAATCTCGTAGTATTACTGCTTTTACTATTCCTAACAGACCTTTATATCAGTATAAAGTTATGCCATTCGGATTATGTAATGCGCCGCAAACACTTTGTCGTTTGATGGATCGCGTATTGCCGGCTGATCTACGAGACCGCGTTTTTATCTATTTAGATGATCTTCTGGTTTTGTCTGACAACTTTGATTCTCATTTAATTCTCTTGCAAGAAGTTGCACTACACTTACGTAAAGCTAACTTAACCATCAATATCGCTAAGTCTAAGTTTTGCATGACTGAAATCAAATATCTCGGCTTTATTATTGGGCAAGGTCAAATCAAGACTGACCCTGAAAAGATTGATGCCATCATTGATTTTCCTGTGCCGTCAACTGTGAAACAATTACGGAGTTTTCTCGGTTTATCAGGATGGTATAGACGCTTTATAAGTAATTTTGCCACAATAACTTTTCCTTTAACTGAACTTCTAAAGAAGAACAAAACTTTTGAATGGAACTCAGAAGCTCAGAAAGCTTTCGAGCAACTTAAAACTTTATTAACTTCAACACCTATACTTGTAACTCCAAACTTTTCGAAAAAATTTATTTTGCAATGTGATGCAAGCTTTGCTGGTCTTGGTTGTGTTCTTGCTCAAGAAAATGAAGATGGAATTGAACTTCCTATAGCATTTATGTCAACGAAATTGACAAAAGCGCAACGAAATTATTCGGTTACGGAACTTGAGTGCCTGGCTGTTGTTCAAGGCATTAAAAAGTTTCGTGCTTACATTGAAGGCCAAGATTTTACGGTGATCACCGATCACGCAAGCCTTCAATGGTTAATGCGACAAAAAGATCTTTCAGGACGACTAGCTCGGTGGGCACTTAGGCTCCAAGCCTTCACTTTTCAGATACTGCATCGTAAAGGCACCGAAAACGTTGTTGCCGATACGTTGTCAAGATCACTGGAAAATTCTATAGATGCTATTGAAGACATTGGCCCTATCATTGATTTAACCTCTGAATATTTTCAATCTGAAGAATATATTCAACTGAAAACTAAAATTTTGGAAAATTCTGCTAAGATACCTGATCTTAGAATAATCGACAATTATGTGTACAAACGAACAGAACATTCTACAGGAAACACGAAACAAGAAGAAAGTTCCTGGAAACTTTGGGTTCCATCCTCATTAGTTCCACAAGTTCTTTTCCGTGCTCATAATCCGCCGAACTCCGCTCATTGTGGTATAGCTAAGACTATTGAAAAGTTAAAAAGATATCTCTTTTGGCCTAAAATGATAACTCAAATTCGTGATTATATACGAAACTGTGAAACATGTCAGTGTACAAAGAGTCCAAATATAACGTTAAGACCACCAATGGGAAGACCATTAACTTCTGAGCGCCCATTTCAAAAACTCTGCTTAGATATTTTAGGACCTTATCCTAGATCTAAACTGGGTCACATTGGCATATTAATAGTTGTGGATCATTCAACAAAATTTCACTTTTTGCATCCTTTGAAGAAATTTACTTCAAACAGCATTTGTGATTATTTGGAAAAATTTATTTTCTTTACTTTTGGAGTACCGGAAACAATTTTAACTGATAACGGCGTACAGTTTAAGTCAGGTATGTTCGAATCTTTTCTTACCCGCTTTGGAATTCAACATATTTGTACCGCGATCTATTCACCTCAAGCAAATTCATCCGAACGCGTAAATAGATCTATAATATCCGCAATTCGAGCATATATAGGAAAAGATCATTCTACATGGGATACTTATCTTAACGAAATAAATTCTGCTTTACGATCATCGGTTCACCAAAGCACAGGCTATGCACCTTATTTTCTTGTTTTTGGACAAAACATGATTCTCCATGGCAAAGACTATAAGCTATTACGAACTCTGAATTTAATTGAAGATGACTGCAGGTTAGATTATCCTGATGCAATCAAGATAATCAGGCAAACAGCTAAAAACAATTTGTCTAAATCGCACGAAAACAATGCCAGAATTTACAATTTACGAAGTCGACCTATTCAATATAGCATTGATGAAAATGTTTTTGCCAGAAACTTTGTCCAAAGTAACGCAATCAAGAAATTTAATGCAAAATTTGCACCTACTTTCTTTAAAGCAGTTGTTAAACGGAAATTAGGTATGTCGTACTATGAACTCGCATCTGAAAGTGGTAAAATATTAGGCGTATATCATGCGAAGGATATGCAGAAAACAAACAATACCTTAAAAACTTAAAATTTCCTTTTTCCAGCTAATGACTTCTTAAAATTTCATTAATACTATTTATCTTATTTTTATAAGCATTATCTGTTTTGTAATGGTCAATTTTATGTTGCCACCAAAAATCGCCAAAATGTTTATAAACATTTTCTTTGACAACGCACCCGGTATCAACATATTGCAAACAAACAAGTATACATGCGTATACGCATCTCAATGTGCAGAAATTACTCAAAACCAGTTTGCGATATTGTTATTGTTATTGTTGTAATTTCAATTGCATATCGATCTGCATAGCGGCATGTACTGTTGTTGTTGTGTTGGCAAGAGAAAAGAAAAAAAAAACACCCACGCTAGCTCTTAGTTGCTAACTCTTTTGGATGAACGCTAAACTTCTTTCGTTCTTTCTGCGTAAAACCAACGAGGGATCAACATCTGCAAGTGGTACAGCATTAAAACGTGATAAAAAAAGTTTGTGTTTTTTTTTAAACCTAAATTGAAGTCTTTTGCAAAGAAATGCATACATTTTGTGTGTAAAAAGTTTAACTTATTATACTATAGATTAAAGTTAAAAACAACTATAGTTCTTTTTTTTACTTGTGACCAAATTTTTCTTTTTGGCAAATAAGTTTGCTAACAACTACTGTGAGTTGAAGGTTATCTCAAACTCCAAAACCTTGAAATTCTTATTGGACTTTTGCTCAAAATTTCGAATCATTTTGGTGAGTTTTCCATTAGGAAATGTAATTTTTGTAACCTGAAAATATGGTTCTTTTAGGGCTACTATGCGGGTGCTCCAACCTGTGGTGTCAGTTGAAATTAACCTTCAACGCCGCATAGGGCGCAACCTTACTTTGACCTGCCGCCATTTGCATTGCGACATCGGATTATATAAGACTCGATCATGCCATACAACACCAGACAACAACAAAATTACCTAGCTTTTCAACTTTATTAGATTTTCGTTATTCCTTTTATTATTTTTATATTATTTTATTTGATTTTTATCTAACTTCGTTAACCTTAAATTTAAATGCGGAAAATACTTTAAATTAAATTAATTTCTTAACCATTTTGAAAATTAAATCAAGAAAAATAATCGTTTCTAATTTAAACTAAAAATATTAGAAATGTTTAAATTCAAATAATCTTAAAATTTAAATTAAAATAAGACGTTAGATAATTTTATTATTTATGTAAAGAAAGTATATATCTAAATTATTATGAATAAGGCAATTAAAGCTTAATACTACGAAACCAACATCACATTTCTTCGTATTTTCGCTGGGCCCACCGATTTCTACGATGGATGTACATAAATCAAAGTGAGTTGTAACGAAAATTCTTATTCGTATTCTTTTTATTTTATTTTGGATAATTCAAATCATGATAATTTTATATGTATATTTTCTTTTCCTACTTATCTTGAATTAACTTAACTTAAAATTTTTCTATAAATTCATGCAGTCAAAATGGATACAACTACTTACTACTAGCCTATTTTGAGCTTAAGCTACCTTAAAGCATATATATATATAACTTATAACTTAATTACCTACATTAAAATTTTAATAATATGTGCTCAACAAATTACCTTATACCTAATATCTTGAATTGTTAGAATTTTCATTTATATTTTTATTTTTCGCAACTCCCTAAAATGCAGACTTAGATATCTTCAAAAATCTTAAATAAGCTTAAGATACCTAGTTTGTTTTTTTTTTTTTTTTTATATAGAACATAAAATGCAGGCTTATTGCATATTGTTGTTGCAATCAGCCTAAAACTTTTTCTCTCATTAGGCTTATATTTTTTTATTTATCTTCTTTGATTTAATTTTTTTTTGTTACTTTGCCTTTGCATGTTATTTGCAACTCTCTCGAAATGTTAAATTTCGTATAGTATTCTTTTAATTAGTATAAGAGTTATACACTGAATATAAAAGTGTTATACTGAATAAAATGTGAAGTTTTCGCTCTGAGAATAATAATTATGTCTTTTTAAATCATTCGGTTTTGTCCGTCAAAATATCAGCATGTGCAATGTTAGTTGCATAGATTAAATTTCGTGATAACTTGCATTAGGGGCAATTTCACAAAGCATTCCGAATTGCCAAGGTAGGGTGGGTAAAGACGGGGACCACTAACACCATTGGTTCCCCACAAACTCAAGTAAAGTAGCAATAGGTTAACCTTGGTTTTGTCGGGTTATATTTTTTTTTGTTGACTTATATCTCTTATCTCAAAGTGCACATAATTTTATTGTGGTAGTGGTCATAGGATTGTGGATTAGGGAAGATCCCCGACATACGACGAGCTAGCAAGAGCATAGCTAGATGTGCACGCCATCCGATATCCGCATCCTTAAAACTTGTAGAGGTTTAGGCCTTTATTTCTAAGGAACATCATATGTTCCTAAACACAGGTATTTTTTTAAAATTAAAATATCAAGACAACCGGAAAACAACACCATTACAAAACTTATAAAAAACACAATGATGTACTCTGTTCAACAAAGACATAATATGAAAGAAGCACATATGTTTTTCATTACGTTTTTCGTTAAATCATTTATGTATTTATATATGCATGAAATTTATCGATATTCTTTCGAGATACTTATATAGGACAGTGAAGGAAATCAGCTTTATTGAAGAATTTCTATCAGATGCTTATAGGCTCTTGTATTTTCTTCAATATAAATTCAGAAGCATTGAAGCATCAGCTGTTAGGACAACATTTTCTCAATGAACTTACCGCACCATGCCATCTAATCTGCGTTTACTTTGTCGTTGGGACTTTGGAAGATACTACACATTTGAGCAACAGACTACTTCCTAGCTCTCGCGAGAGACAGTATTGTTCTTCTTTCTTCGTGCACATTTATTCTAGCCTTTAAAGCAGATTTTAGGGTCTAACTCTTGTAAATTTAAGCAAACTGCCGTCTTTTGTGGGTCAGACGCTGTTAAGAACGTAAAGCCTTAACCAAAATATACGTGGTGAGACGAAAGCAACTAAACGAACGTGTACACTCGGTACGTTTGTTTTGACATTTAACCCAAAATGTTACGCTAGCCAACAAATCGAGCGGGTGTTATGACGAGTAGTGACGCCTTGTCAAATTGACTAAATCACTTTCGATCATTTAAGTACGCTCATTTTGATTATGAACATTGATTTCCATATAATCGAATTTACTCGTAACGTCTCGTCACGTCTTTTTTGGTTCAGGCTTAACTCATTCTTGATCAAATGCTTCTGGGTTGTCATTTCTCTCTTCAAAGTGATATCCTTGCGAGAAAAATACTTTAGTAAGTGTTAACAAAACGAATCAAATTTCAATTGGTAAAACAAATTCAGTAGTTCAGGAAATGCTACACGAGAACCATGATCATGAAACACGATATTCTCAACAAAATATATATAAAGGGTGCTCAAATTTGAGGTATCGTTATAAAATTGAAACAGCTTTGTTGCGGCTATTATGCTTTATTATCCTCTGCTTGCTCGGCAGGCAATCAATATGTTACCAAAATTCTTAATAAATTTTTCACATATCAATGGATTAGTTAGTAATATTTGATCGATGATGTTCTTTTGGAGATGCTGAACAATTTTAGAATTCTTAATATCGAGAATCCCGATAAGATGAATAGTTTTAAATCGTATGATCTTGGTGGCCAATTCGCATCTGTTCTTCGAGTAAATATTTGATTACTAAAAATCTCTTTTAAAAAATCGATTGATTTCGTTGCTGTGAAATTTTCTTCCCACTTCTGAATAACTTTAACCACATTTAAGGCTAGTTTTAATATAGAAAACATGTCTCTTAATCGTGTAGCGATCCAATTCAACTAACCTGAGTGTATTTACTACATACATAAAAAAACATTGTTGTAATTTAGAGCATCACCTATATATACATTACAACAATCACATTTAATAGAACGATAAAATAACTATGAGTTCATAGTCACTATTACAATTGGAAACATTTAGGGAGCAAAATGATTATGTGAAGAAAATCACTATAGAGTTAAAATACTGTAACAACAGTACACCCTCAACAAAATTTCAGGGTGTAAAAAACACTATGGAATCAAATTCATCAGAAGTAAAAAGTGATATGAAAGCAAAATTGATTTTGGATCAGAATCAGAGTGTCCACCCAAATGCTGAACAAAACTTGTATGTGACCAAAATATCGAGGCGAATAGAATTTTTGTGGTATACAGAAGTCCTTCAAGAGATGTCTGATGCTAAAATGTGAAACAATTTTTTCCACCAATCGAAAGCAAAAGCTTGAATTTAGATATTGAGCATCAACCTTTTTCCCTTTGAAGTAGTTCTATTTTGTTAGATTTTCACAAAAAATATAATGTACTCTAAATTATTTTGCGCATCACCAGGAGATACTCCAACCCTCTGTGAGCGTGTTTTTGTCCCGATTTTTGGAGTAATAAAACTTTTTCGCAAGTCAATGGGAAACTTCGAAAATAGATTTTGGACAACAATAGATTACCGATCACTCTAAGGCAGGGGTGCCCTATGCACTCGGGGCACAATTGTTTTTGTAAATGCCCTTAGGCATAGGCTGTGAATTCTTATGCATAAACACACTTATCAGTACGAAATACACAAACAATTTTGCAAAGCAACAACACTTTCGTATGCTTTGGTGTTATACATTGGCGACAATAATCTTCAACGTAGATTTTGTTGTTGTCTAACGATTGATATCATCGAAAAAGTATGCATCTGCGGATTGAGAGAACTTGGAAAAATTTGTGTTTGACTTTAGTTTCAAATTAAAATTATTCTAACTTTGAAAAATGAATTACATATCTTTAGAAAAGAAGTGAGAAAGTGATTTTTTTTCAATCAAAATCTTAAGGCGGATATTTTCATGGAAGAATGAAGGGAAATTTAGTTTCATAACTTTGATTTTTCATTGCAGATAAATTTGCAGAAAATATTTATAATTAATTTTTTTTTTCTGTGTACATATTGAATTCAATATTTTTTTTAATAAAGTTTATATGTATTAGTGTTTGCACTTCCATAAGGAACTTTTGGGCACCCCTGCTTTAAGGTAATGCTTTGGTCCGAAAAAATATTTTAATCTACCAAAACTTCGAAGATGGATTTTGAACAACACAAATGAATGTTTCGGCACAAAAAAAATATTTTATTTCACCAATCAATGGAAGATATACGAAATTATCTTAGAGAGATATCCGTGGTAGTAGTTTTAGAAAAGTGATTTTTATGTTAGAAAGTTAAATTTTTGTCTTTACATCCGACGACAGAAAGAACGAATTTGCACTGTTTGCAACATTCGACTGATTTTATATAAAAATATTTGAAAAGAAATGCTCGCAAGCGAATTTCTAAATTTTTCTTGTAATAATTTTTTTACAACTTCATGTTTCTTTCTTTCAAGTTGCTTTTATTTTCAGCATGGTTGGTTTCAAAACTCATCATATTATACCTGCCGTCAGCAAAAAAGAATTATGGTAGGTAAATACCGCCCTAAAATCTAAAAATCAAATACTTTAAACGTCTTGGATAAACAACATTTGAGAAAAATAAAAATACTAAAAATTAAACACTGAATTTGAAAGGAGGCTTCGGTTAGACCCTAGTAATTACTATGCATGATTAGGATAATTTTAAGTTAAAAAAGTGAAAAAATTTTTTTACTTATCGTATATCATTTGGTGAAATTAATTTCTTCTTAAATATGATATGTCGATGTGCTGATCTCGTTTCAATGGTGTTTTCAAGTACTAGCTGTCGATACTTTAACATAACATAATTTGACTATTTAAGTCCACCAACAAGTAAACTTAATTCTTTTTCTCTTTAAAAGTTGCGGACTATGAAAACTGATATGAATTTTTACTTCAGACAGTCGCCCAATGAATTCACCGAAAGTCATAAAAACACTTCACGTTCTCAAGTATAACACTCAAAAACAGTAGTTATCCTATAAGAAATATTATATGCCAACTTTACAGAAAAATGAGTCGCCTGAAGGCAGATTAAAAAATAATTATAATCACATGGATTAGGCTAAATGCTACTTTAGTTTTAGCTCATAAAGGTTATTGGGCGTTAACGAACATAGCGACGATTTATTTTTGCACTTAAAAGAAGCCACAGGTAGCTACTCAAAGCACTTGTAATTTAATAAAATTCAAGGCGTTTTATTGCTTTAGCTCAAAACTCATAGAACTCATTTCTAAAAACTGCCTGTCTTGATGACTGCTTGTTTGACCTTTTGTGTTGATCATGGAAATTCCATCAATTAAATTGTAGATATGAACAAATTTGGGTAAATTATTTAGGACAGGTACACAGGTTAATAGGATCAAGTAAAAATTTTTGCAATGTCTGTCTTTATTCGTTGTACTAGAAGTATTTTTAATTGGAAAAATGTTACTCAATTAATCTTCTCAGTTTGTCCTTTTAAATCTCCATAGCAACCAGTTATTTTTGTTTTTTAATGAAAATGCCGATTGTTTATGTTTTGAAAAGTTCTCACATTATTTGAATGTCCATGTTCTATGGGTTGTTTTGTGTGTTTTTTCAATTTAAATACCGGATGTTTATTGGTTTTAAACAACAGTTTTGTTTGTTTCATCAAAATTTTGCAGTGACACTTCAATATCCTCCCTTTAACTTAAGTTTTTGCTGCTTGTTACTGCCAACCATTACCGTTAGATTTATGCCCTTCTTGTGTCACTAATAACTTTTGAAGATCCTACGCATACATCAGCGGTGCAACGATGCAGAAACTTCTAAGTTTGTTTTAGCGATAGATCCTTTAGCGATTTATCCTTTTTAGCCACATGTGTTTGCTTTACTGTATCATATGGCAATGTACATACTAAACCGAAAAAATTTTATGTTTTTAGCGACACAGGATGTGGTATTAACTGCGCAGATAGTGTGTTAAGATTTCGCTCCAATGTCAAAAGCCTAAACATGTCTTTTTTCATTTAGGCTGCTCAGGAAATAATTTTTTGTTATCCTTTCTGAAAGCAAGTTGAACAGATTACAATGTTAAATGCTATGAAACTATAGACTCTGAATTGTTTCGCAAGATAAAGGAATTACTTGGGAGATCCTGCAATATGCCATCCGAGCTAAGTGTTAGAATAAAATAATTTCTTACTCGGCTTCGGCAACTGAAGGAAATCAACTAATTTTATTCTAAGAAAAATTTATCAAGGGACCATTGCAGAGTTGCGTACCCAATAGATTCTTCAGAAAACTGAAATTCGTGCGAGTAATTTTTAGATTGTGACTAAGACTCCTTAAGTTCCACATGTATCTATATAGTTAAGCTTATTTTTTGTAGTAACCGATAGTAACCGATCGATAAAATTTCTTCTATTTGTTTTAGCTTATGCGAAAAACAATCAAAACCTTTCTTCGATTTAACCTCATAAATTCTTTAGACCACAGATTATCACAACTGCCCTCGAAGTTATAAATGGTCATGCCATTGGAATCGTCACCTGTTGCTTATACGAACGAAATATACACCCATACAAAGAGATAGAACCAACTTTTTATTTAACATTTTCGAACAACACATGTTTGGTCATTCATGCCTTAGCATACGGGTAACCTATTAATAGCAACATACGCATACACATACATCGATACTTCAATGCAATAAAATTATTGCTCAGAGAAAGAAATGAAGCCAAACACCGCCATCATCAACAGAACATCTCCATTCATATGGTGGGGATGAAATAATTTGGCACACGTTCCGCTTCGGTTTGCAAAAACTTCAAAATCCTTAATTGAAATTCTCGAACACGCACCGCAAAACGTCTGATACACGATTTGATGGATTATGTGGATTTTGCACATTAAAGTACATAGATGCCATTCAGCAACAAGAAGAAGGCAATCAAAGAAAACGCCAGAGTACAAAGCAAAGAACGATGACGGACGGAATCAAACAAAGTGGCGTGTCAAGCGAAAACACGTGTTTTTTGTCAAAATTATTTGCATAAAAGTGCAAAATATCGCTTGATATCAAATTGAAAGTGCCTGGCAGTGTATAGGCCAACTAGCGCTCGTACGCATGCGCGCACTCCATTTGCATTAAATGGATACAAACAGGCGTTCTGCATCTACTTTATGCTGAACTGATCGATCTATTGAATCGATCGATTAAAGCAAGACGAGCCGCCGCCGCTGCTGCTGCTAATCTGCTTAAAGCTGGCAACTTGGGGACCACTTGGCTACGGTAGTGTGGCGTGTAAGTGGCCTATTTGTGGTATTGGTGCTGGTTGGTTGGCTTAAGAACTTTGTTTGCGGCATCAGCAAGAGCAATAACAACAACAATAATAAATCATGAACTGTAATTACCAGTTGGCATATAACAGACCACATTCAAAATTATGACTGAAAATGAAGGAGGTGAAGGGTTAATTTTTGGTTTATTTTTTTTTTTAGTAGAATTTTTCTTAAAAAGAACCAAACAAATTATTATTAGGGGCACAAATATAATGAAAAATTACGCTAAGATTTGGGCCATTTGTTTCATGAATTATAAAGACCCATCAATTCTCTTCTATAGTTTATGATGACCGCGTTTTCTGCTACGTTGAGGTTTTCATCTCAATACTTTGCACAATTGACTCAGATTCCACTCAAAGGTTTCGATCTGCTTTTCCGTTGGCGAGATAGAAAATTACTGAAATAGAAGAAACCAACCGAAGGTGCTATGTTGATATCGAACTAATTTAAAGATATTTCCCTTGGATCAAATTTGTCTGAAAAGTTTATGATCGATCATGTGATTTTTTGTTCAACAATTGCATTTCGACCCACTGTACTTTCAAAATACTACGGCGCTTATCGCGTAGTAAACATTAAAGTGCTACTTCAGATGATTTATGAAACAACGCAAACTTTGCACTTTCAATATCTTTGCAACATCTACATGTACCAAATAAACGACGCATCCTGTGTGCGCGTGCGCACACAACTTTGCAACGTTATGGAAAATTTATAAATATTTGCATTCTCCCGCGCATTTGTTGCGCTTTGTATGCGTAAATAATGTGGTAATTTTGCACACGATCAAAATAATAAAAATCATAAAGCACTGGAAAAAAAAAAGTGATAAGAAAGCGATAACTAAGAAGAAGAACAACAACAAATGAGCTTTGAAGGAGAACTAAATAAAAAGAAGCGGAAGAAACGAATTAAAAAACACCCACCAATGCTATTGGCGGTTTTATGGAGCAAAACAAATTTGTTGTGTAGTGTTGGCAACTGAAAAATACATTGCAGTAGCGCAAGCGCAACCAATTTTTTGTAAGCAGAAGAAGCCGCCAGATCACATCTTAACATAGCGTCAGAATTCACCAAAAACCCAGAACCAATTCGCCTTTTGAGCAATTTAAATAAAAGCATTCAAAATTTACTTTGCCGGTGTTGCAGATGCTGCAATTATTATGTAATATCAGCATTTTGTTGGAATGTTTAAAGTTTACAATTTTCTTATGAAAACCGGCATAAATTTTAAACATAAATTAAGCAAAAAAAAGGAAACTTTCATGATTCATATGATTTTTCCAAAAAAACTCTGGTCCAAATTTTTTTTGGCGGATATTTCTAAAGCTACTTTTGTCATAATTTACGGGATTCGTTATGAACAGTAGATATTTTACATTTAAAAAACTCGACAGTATCGAATGGGAGCATTTTTCAACAAAATATCGGTTGTGCCGTAGTTACAAAGCAAAAGCAATACGCTATCTCTCCTAATTCCTTGCTATGATCAGTAGCGTACCTGGGGAGTCGAGGTTGCGGCCACCCTGGGCGCAAGGCTTGGAAGGCGGCAAATTGGTCGCGAAATATATCTCATTTTGCTAGGGTTTTTTGAAAGTCATAAAAGAGGAACTTTTTTTTAAGTGAATGAAATTAAATCGATGTAGGAAATTTGAATGTGTAGATGGAAATTTTCGAAGTTTTAATGAAATTTATCTCCTTTTGGTAGAGTTTTTGATTGTGAAAAGTGAATACCTTTTTTGAAATTCTTCTTGAAAAACTGGAGTTTTTTTTTCGGTAGGAGCGGCAAATAGGTTTTTTGTCCCGTTCGCCCGATATGCACGGTACGCCTCTGGCTATGATGCTTCTACAGCGCAGCAAATATCCAACAAGCAACATTTTCTACTATGTCCCTCTCTATTATGTTTCATGCTTAAATGGATTATTTGCAGTATGAATTGCATTTAAATGCTGTTTAGATATTGTGTCGATTTAGGAAAAAACAAAATAAAGGATATTTTTAAGTGGATGACCAAACATTTTAATTGTCACTTTGTAACGCATTGATAGGATTGTATTTGATTTGGTCCTTGAATAAAATTGTGGCCACTCAACGCATTGATGCAATGACATTGTTTGTTATACGACGCCTTTGTTGGCATTACATGCATACTTTCTATTGTGAGTATCCTTAGAACATTTTTGTATTCTTTTCATCATTTTGCTTATTATTTGCCTAATAATGATATTTAAATAAATAAACTTATGTTTTGTTACATGTTAGCGCTGTTGTTTCATAATGAAAACTGATATGTAAATAATATTTAACAAAGGATTTTAATGCATTAGATATATTTCTAAAGAATTTTTGAAATTCCAGGAATAATATTTAATGGTTTTATTTGCTTTTAATCCTTTTTTTAAATCATCTATTTGGAAAAATTGAATTAAGAGAATAAGAGTTCAGCATTTGCGTGGGTATATATAGCAAATTCTCTATTATTAAAATAATGCTTATTTCAAACTTTCACTCTGCTGATGTTATCTTGTCTTATAGTTCAATGAATAAAAAGTATCATCAAAGAATGAAATCTGTTGAAAGATTTAATGCCATATACATATGGCAGAATAATTTAATTGATTGGATACTGATTGAATTTATATAATTTATTTATTAAAACAAACATTTTGTGAAACAAATGAATACGATTTTAGCAAGCCTGTTCTGTTTCCATTTTGGATTTGGTTTTATTTTTCTTGGAAACTTCAGATTCTCCATAATATGGCTTTCACACTGGCATTGGCTCGTATTTCTTTCATCCAGTTTTTCAGCAAAGGCCCATCCAAAAACAGTTTTTTAAAATAACGGGTGCTATTCTAACCCCAAGAGAAGTGTTTTAATCAGGAACCCGAATAAACAATTATTTGATTTTTTTTTTGTGTAGAAAATAGCGCCCTATTATTAAAAGTTACTTTGTTTTCTAAATAAATACGTAAAAATCAATGTATTGATGCAAATCCTTATTTGGAATGATGGTTCGGTTCCTACAACTTAATGTCTAATAATTATTTTGTTGAAATATTGCCCACGATTAGTTCTTAAACGGTCCATTCCATGGGTCCAATATTCGAAAACTCTTTCGAGCATGTTGTGCCATTCTGTTGAAACCAGAGGTCGGCTATACCAATATCCTGAATTTTTGGCAAGAAAAAATCATTTATCATTGTTCTGTAGCGAACACCATTGACCGTAACACGGGCTCCATCCGCATTTTTGAAGAAATACGGTCCGATGATGCCTCCTGCCCATAAACCATATCAAACAGTACATTTATTGGGACACATTGAAAGTCTTGGATTGCTTCTGGTTGTTCATCGGCCCAAGTCTGGTCATTTTGCTTGTTAACGTAGGCATTCCACCAGAAAATAAGCTTCGTCGCTAAACACAATTTTTCAATGGATCAATTTGAAGTTGTTGTAAGGCCCATAAGCCGAAATTAAAACGTACACCAATATCAGCCGGTTTCAATTCTTGTACGAGCTGTATTTTATAGACCTTCAGACCAAGATCATGCCTAAAGATACGCCAAAATGATCCATAAGAGATGTCCAAAGCCTGCGTTCGACGACGAATTGATTGTTCACAGTTTTCGCGAACACTCTCCGCTACTGCAGAAATAAACATTTCTTTGCATATTGACCAAGGCAGTGATGACATTTGAACATTTCACGAATATACAAAGTTATATAGACGGCTATCTAGGAACGGGTTTGAATGAAAATCTGTAATGGAGTGAGTTGATTAAAAAGTATCCCAAAATAACGCTAACGAAGCGCTTGTGTTAAATTTCAAACTTCTATTTATTTTTTCAACAGTTTCTTTAATAACATGACGAAAAACATAGAGCTCACACATCACGCACAGTCTAACGTTTTGATGCGCTGGAACACCCATAAAATTGTTGACAAATGTCTTGTCAAACTGTCACTTGGTTGACATACTTTTCCAGTGCAAGTGCCTTCACGTAGTGATTGCTACACGAATCACGTTCACATATTATGGCGAAAAAAGGACTACAAGTAGTAGAATTTACGATTTCAGCTGTTAAATCGTTGATAACTATATATCCTTAAAGCAGATTCAAAATTGTAAGTCTATTCACGATCTCTAAGCACGATCTACTGCAATAAATGTTATGTGCTACTGTGGCACATTACCAATGTGCAAACGTTGTATCCTTGTTTGAACACTGAGCTGCATCCTTGTTAATATGTTTGTTTTTACCTTTGTGTTATTCGTATAATAAATTAAGCAACTAATTGTTGCTTACGATTTATTATTTCAAAAGAAAGAAAGTTATTTCTAAAAAATACAAATCAAAATAACGATCCATAACGTTCAAAGTTTCGTAAGACTCATAATTTCCGAATAAAACCATAATTAATCTAAATCCAATTACAATTTGTACATTTATTGAAATCAATGCGCATGCGCAGCTCTTTATGCCCTGTGGTGGACAGAATCACATTTCTCAAGCTGGTTAACAAGATGAACGAAGTGTTCATATTGGTGTTGAACAATTTTATATTGCAGTCAGGCAGCCAGAAGCTATAGATTGGCAAATCGCAAATGATTGTATGTACGACGAGTATATCATTGGTTTGCAATGTTCACCTTTTTGCGCACATTATACTCTAGGACACACGCAAATAAATTCGCTAAAATAAAATGCATGCTACAAGATTGTGTGCAGGAAACCCAACCGGTTTTTGTAAAAATCAGAACCCGATTTTTAAGTTTAGTATTTAGTAGTGCTCAAAATTGATGCGAGTCTCTATTGAAAAGAAAGAAAAATTCAAAACTCTTCTTTTACAGTTCCTGGTAAACTCTTTGCTCAAGTCATCATTGATCTTTACATAAAAATAACAGCATGACATTAATACCAGCATAAGGACCTTATTAGCGGGTGCATTAAAAATTTCAAAAATATGATATTATGAGAAACCTCAATGTCTCTATTAAGACACAATATACTCGACCTTTTTATTAACCGCAAAGGATGCGTCTGATACTTTAAGAAAATCCCTATTTTAATGATAAGTCATGTTGTTTCACTTAACTATTTCTTTAGATTTTCTAAAATCTCTGTTGGTAAAGTTGAAAAGTCATAAATATCAGCGACGTTATCCTGCGCATGCATCAGCGCTTATTATGAGTGATAGAGGAAAATCTTTATATTTTTTTCCTTACATTATTTGCTGTTTGTGTTATAAGGGTTTTTTAATCAAAGATTGAGCATTAAGAGTCTCTTTGAAATTTAATCCTATCGTATTGTTATATTATTGATGCGTTCAATTGATAAAATAATTTGAAAGGACATAAGTGATCTTAAGCACTTTAAGCGGTTTAACTTGAATTAATTGCTATAACATAAATGTACATTGTGACAGATCCTTATCATTGTTGCTTGTGATATATTTTTGTGTGAGGTCTTTCAATTTACACAAATCAATTATAGCTATATAGATAAATACATCACTATTATAGCTATAAAAATCATATCGCAGCAGAAAAAACTTTAAACGCTACAGCATAAGTTTTGTCATTTTATTCTTGTCACTTGACCAAATGAGCGCCAGTTTAGTGCAGTTTACTTCACATGCATGCAACATTTGATGTAGCAACAACTTCGAATTAATCAAACACGCAAACTATGGATGTGCTGAGAGTTTCAACACCATAACTCATCAAAGAACACGCAAATCGACTTTTTTCACTCTGCCGAATGACAGAAATGCAAGAATGAATTCAAAAAAAAAAGGAGTTGATATCATAAAAAAAGACGAAGAAATTGAAAAATCATTTATTTTATAAAGATTTGATTTTAATTTCCGTGTTTTAAGTATACGGAATTGTGATGCATGCTGCAGCAACAACAACAACAACAACAACAACAACAGCAATGCAACAAGTGTTGATAGCAACTGATACAATTTTAATGACTTTATTTTTGGCGCAATAATTATACATTTTGTTCCAACTATGGACTGCTGCCACACCGCTATCAAAGGATATGAATTGCGTGCTGCCGTTGTTGGTTGCTTCTTATCCTGTTGATTAAATTGCTTTTTAAGCGTCGCATCTTTCGATTGCTGCGTTGTAATTTTGATGAAGTGAAGAAATTAATGCAGCAGCATCAAAGTGGCAATGAATTTGTTACATCCGCTTGTTAATCTTTTGGACTTTTTTTCCACTTTTGTTTTATTTGTAATTTGAAAGCGTTGAATAAAGTGTTGTATGCAATGCATGAAAATATGGGTTATTTTCAATGATGCAATGATTTATTGCATTTTAATACAGTGTTTGTTAATAAGCTGATGAAATTTCTTCACAAAATAATACTTAAACAAGAATGTTTTCATCTCTAAGAAGAATTATATATACTTCGAATATAGCGCACTCACTGACTCATATAGTCCATCTACATAGTAGAAATCAATCATTGCAGAAAAACAATGCCTGGTACTTTTTAAACTCAGTGTTTTAAAGTAAGTCTATTTTAAGCGTAAGGCCCGAGCCCGCAAAAAGTTTGATCCCTGTCTCGTTCTTTGGTTGCCAGTTTGGTTGATGTATTGGTACTTACATAATATGTTCCCGTAAATATTTAAGCTTTGGGGAATCAATGTTGTTGGTTACTAAACGTTGTTTTTTTTTAGAGGTTTGTTTTTCGAATAGAGATAAAACTGGCATTTTATGGTCAAATCTGGCAACTCTAATGTCATTTATGTTCAGTTTGGTTTGCCATTTTATCATGAACAGGTTGACAAACGAACAACGCTTGCAAATTGTGCAAATTTATTTCGAAAATAATGGTTCAGTTCGCGAAGTTTACCGCAAGCTCCGTCCATTTTATGGTCGACATAATCGTCCATCAGAGCAATTAATTCGGTTAACCATGGATCGTTTTCACACTACGTTTACTCTATGTGATAAGACGCATCCGCAGAGACGTCGAACAGTGCGCACCGAAGAAACAATTGCCGCTGTAGAGCAAAATGTTGAAGAGGACCCGAATGAATCGATTCGCCACCGTGCACAGCAATTGGAGCTTTGTCCATCAACTTTATGGAAGATTTTGCGCAAAGATCTTGGCTTGCGACCTTACAAGATCCAGCTTGTGCAAGAATTAAAGCCGCGAGACCATGCAATGCGTCGTGATTTTGGTGTATGGGCCGAAAATGAGATTGATCTCGATGCTGATTTTTATCGCAAAATTTTGTTCAATGATGAGGCTCATTTTTGGTTGAATGGCTACGTCAACAAGCAAAATTGCCGCATTTGGAGTGAAGAGAATCCACATGAGACCCTTGAGACGCCATTACATCCACAAAAACTGACTGTTTGGTGTGCTCTATGGGCTGGTGGAGTCATTGGGCCATACTTCTTCCGAAATAATGCTGGAGAGTCAGTTACCGTTAATGGAGACCGGTATAGAGCCATGATAACCGACTATTTTGTTCCCGAATTGGATGGCATGAATGTGGATGAGTTGTGGTTCCAACAAGACGGCGCTACATGCCACACAGCGCACGTCACAATCGATTTATTGAAGGAAACATTCGATGAGCGCATAATTTCGCGGAATGGACCTGTCAATTGGCCACCAAGATCGTGTGATTTGACACCATTGGATTATTTTCTTTGGGGATATGTGAAGTCGCTCGTCTACGCCAACAAACCAGAAACGTTAGGGGACTTGAAAGCAAACATTCGTGGCGTTATTGCCGACATACGGCCCCATATGCTCGAAAAAGTGGTTCAAAATTGGACCTGTAGAATTGGCTTTATTCGAGCCAGCCGCGGCGGCCACATGCCCGAAATCATATTTAAACATTAATGGCATAAAATTATCCTTCCAATAAAGCCAAATTGATGGACATTAAAACGATTTTCTTGTGTTTTATTTCAATTCAAAGCTCTATACCTCTAAAAAAACACCGTTTATAAGCATTCAAACCAAATGGAATTCAATGAGATTGTGCCAGTGGGCGTGTCACAATAAAAGCACACAGCATTTATATTTACTGTACTAATTTCATGGTGTTGCATCAGTGGGCGTGGCACCTCTAATGTTAGCAAAAAGTTTTAAACGATATTTAAAGAGAGTTATTACGACAATGGGTATGCAAGTAAATGGATGTGGCTTACTGAATTAAAAGCAAGCGAAACAGCAGCAGTGGGCGTGGCAACTTACATACAAGTAAAGTAAAATATTTTGAGTGTATTGCAGCAGTGGGTGTATAACCACCTTAAATTTTGAGACTAAATACGGTTTATTTTGGAAATTACACAAGCCGTTGTGATAAAATTTGGTATGTGGATAATGATCACGAACATAATATATTGAACCAAATTTGGGCGCAGCTGGAGATGTGGGCTTGACAGTATTCGTCTTTTTTCGCCATTCGTTACAATTCGTTATCTTAACTTTTCAATTTTTTCAACATTTTCTATTTCGACCTTTTCTAACTCTTTCAACTTTTTTCAAGTTTCTCAACCTCTATCAACATTTTTCATATCTTTTTCTACTTTTTCAACGATTTTCCACAGTTCCAACATTTTTCAAACTCTTTCAATTTCATTCAACTTTTTTCGAATTTTTCAACTTGTGTCAACAGTTTTCATATATAGTCGACTTTTTCAGCCTAATCTAACAACTTCCAACCTCTTTCACCTTTGTTCAACTTTTTTCAACATTTTATATTTCGACCTTCTTAACGTTTTCGTCCTTTATAACATTTTCAAAATTTCCATACTTTTTTTCATTCTCTTTTAACTTTTATCAATATTTTCCATAGAGTTTTAATTTTTTTTTAACTTTTTACCCTCTTTCACACTTTCCAAACGTTTCCAAATTTTTTTGACATTTTCAATTTTATTAACCTCTTTTACATTTGTCAAGAGTTTTCCATATCTTTTCGACATATTCAATCTTATTCAAGTTTTTTGAATCTTTTCTATATATCTCGACTTTTCAACCTCAACACGATAAGCCGAGCTATGGTCCGTCTCCTGGTAATTTCAGATAATGTATCCGAACTGCTCAAAAATGTCTAAAAAAACTAGTGGTTAGGTTTTCAAGGAGGAGTGAGTGTGCAGCATACAAGCACAAACCTGAAAACGCTTTACTGAGATAGTGATTTAAGGTAATGCAATGCATAAAATATTTTAGAAAGGCACTAAAAAAAGTGCGTAGCAGTTCTCACACAAGCAAAAATTATATAATGTCACACTGACTCTAAATTTCATACAAATCATATCATAAGAATGGCTCACACAATCATTAAATAAGAAGTGGGTGAATTTTGATAATAGGGCGTAGCAACCCCCCGAATCAGAAAACATTGCAATATATGATATAAAAAAAATCTTGCTCAATTGCTTGCCTGCTGGGTATTTTTGCTTGCTTTGAGAAATGTTTGAATACCAATGAAAATCATCCTGTATATGAATAACTCGTTACTTTCAGCACTAGCGCATCAATCTGCATTTTGCACAATAGAAATTTGTAACATGATCCCACAGCGCTACTCCTCCACCGTTTTTCTTTTTTTTTTCATTTTTCATTCACTTGTGCACTAAACGCTTATAGCGCCTCTGGGTGGGCTTCCTACGCCGTTGCGCTATCATTCAACTGCGTTGCCAATGAATTTGCAACAATTTGAATGCAACAATGATCTTTTTTGTTGTTGTTGTTATTTCATCTTCAGTGCGCACACGCACAAAAGTCCAAGCCAATTATCAAAATAAATAGCAATCAATTTATATGAGATCGATTGCGTGGCACAATATTTCAAGGCACTCACTCGTATACAAAAGAATAAAGCAAAATTTGTAAGAGGACCCGGTCCAATGTAGTACCTTGCAGTAAAAAATATGATATTTGAGAGATTTATTAGCCATAAAAGGAAATTGTGAGTTCGCGGGCATTTGGCTGGTTGGTGTAATACGATATGTTAAATTTGGCACCGCATGCAATTGCAATGGCAACAGTTGCTGTTGCTGTTTTTGTTGTAATTGTTGTGTTTGCTGCTGGCATTCTACTAAATGGTGTACATTAATTTGCAAGTAATTTAAAAGAAGGTTCCTTCATATTTAAACTCGACTTAAATATTAAGTGCTTTTTCACTTTTCTTTTGAAATTTCGGGCAATATATGATGGCATTGATTATAAAATTTTAAAAGCAGCATCTTTTGTTTAAATTTTAATTGTTTTTAAAATATAAAAATTTTATTCTTTGCATTAGCAGCAGATTTGCTATGCATCATAAAATTTATTTTCTGGTTTTATTTGGCGACTACTGTGGAAACTGTCAACTGCCAGATGTGCTGTAAAATTTCTTTTTTTAATTTGATTTTTATCAACATTGTCAAAGCAATGTCACTTTGTTACCATAGCTAATGTTCCGTTTTGGTCAAAAGTCAAAATATTTACAAAATTTTCTCAGCATTGTGAAATCAATTTGACTACGCTCTGTCGCTGTGTACGGCAGTTAGTTGAGCAGGGTTATTGAACTTTTTTTTTCCAATCTATTGGCTGTAGTTTTGGCACGCTGTTGTCTAAGCAGCATGTGCTGTCATTTTAATACAAAACTATTTCGTTAGTCTTTAAAGCAACCTTGACCAAAGCGTCTACCTAAGGTTTAGCTTCACATAAAACAACAAAATGGCTAAGTAAATTAAACTGACAGTAGGTTAGAAATGACTAAAGTTCTTTGAACTGAAATAACCATAAATTATTTCAATATATAGGCCTACTAGTGCTTAGTACATTATTTTATTAGCTGAATTGGTCAAATCTTCTTTACAGTCTGTACTGCAATTAATTAGCAGAAAATCAGCGTTCACATTCATGCTACGTCTGAACTTTGAACTTTTATTTTCTCTTTTAACATTTTTCGACTTATTCAAAACTCTGCGAAATTTTTAACATTTTCGACTTTTTCGGCATCTCTATTTTCAATATTTTCAATTTGTTAAAAGTTTTCAACTTTCCTGCTCTTGCTAGAAAATGACACAGAAGAGTTGATTTGTTCTTATTTGATGACCTGGATTACCTTTGACAAGTAAATATAGATAGCTGATTAGTTTTATTACAAAGTCGGTTTATTCAACGAGTTGAAGTTATTAAATACCCTGTACCAGCAGCATCACTGGATCGTACTTTATAAAAATTATGAAAATAGTAACGATACCGTCAATGGAGCAGATACCTTGTGATGAATACCAACTTTCTTTTGCCCAAAATGAAAGAATTTGACTTGGTTGAAATGTGGTTTCACCAAGACGGTGCCACATGCCACACGACACGCGAAGCTATGGACCCAATGAGAGGCGAGTTTGGTGAGCAATTAATCTCACGTTTTGAAGCAGTCCATTGGCCGAAAAGTTCATGCAAATTGTGGGGTTACATGAAATCTCTTTCTGCCATTGGCGAGAAACTGTGCGAAATGCTGGAAAAAGTATGCCAAAATTGGAGTACACGGATGAACCACCTCAGGCGTAGTAGAAAGTAAATGAAAAGAAGTGATGTATCGCTCTAAAGAAATATTTCATACACTGTTGCAAATATGCTGTTCATTTTTGAATTTTCAAAAACCGAATTCTTAAAAATTCACCCGTTATTAATCATTATTTTACATTGCGGATCAAAACAACACTAAAAAAGGTTACAAATTTTGAGGTTGCTAGGCTGCAGCCTATACTTAAAAAAAAACCTGCATGAAAAGAAAAGTCTCGAATGCAATTAACGGTAATATTAGATTTTTTTGTCAACAATCTGCTGCTCTCTCCGCAGACTACCGATTTCACATAAGCTCAATTTGACTTTTTAAATAATTTCAATATTTTCCTTGACTAATTTAATTTCAGCAAGTACAATTATGCGATAAAAATCTTTGACCCAAAAACCTGCATAAAAAGTGCAACCAGTTGGTTCGGTCAAAATTTAATAATTTGGGCAATTTTTCGGACAAAAAAAATTGAAAATTGACACAGTCAATTTCACAAATTGACACCTCTCTCTCGAAGTATTAAAATCAAAAGTGATCACTTTCTCAACGCAATTGACAAGTGGCGCCGCTTTTGATGATGCACTAGGCATGTTGTCTGTCGCCTGGAGCAAAATTTTAAATGCATTTTTAATTTAAGAAAAAAAAAATTTCATAACCAAAAGATTTGTCGTTGCGGTACAGAAACAATGGCCATGATATTTTCAACCAAATGTGGTGCTCACAAAAATTGCAAAGTCTCACGATCGCATTTAATAACGGTAATTTACACGCGCGGCGATAATTGCGTCAATGTGGTGTGAAGAAGCGCTGCATCATCATCAGCAACACTAAGCAACCAACAGCAGCAATAACTTTGATCTTTACAGCATGATTGCCAACGTTCAACACCTTCAAATGAGCAGAGCTTCACTCTGTTTTTGTTGCCAACTTGTTGACAGGATATACGGTAGATTTTCAATCCCCGCTGCAACTTGTGCCAAAAGCATCAACATACCACCACCGAATTACTGATGGAACCTTGATGATAAGACCAGGATGAAGTATACATTTGGGTTGCGCGGTGCGGTGTGGCAGTGATGGGTTGCACCATGCGTATGCCACCAAATTAGAAGCCACGAAGTGCGAAAAAATGTTGTCGAGGTGCGAAAATAATTTCGGTTTCTTGATCGTTGATCTGCTGCACGCCTCATGTAGTTGGCTGCTGAGAAAGCAAAAACAAAACAAAAAGGTGTTGAAAGTTTCTTAGAAGTTCACGCGCGCATGCGCCTTGTGATGATTTCTGTTTTTTGTTTTATTTTTTGTTTCAAATTTGCGCTGGTGTCGAGGTGTTAAAATTACCCCTGAGCTACATAATAATTACCTTAAATTGCAAAAATCAGCGTCCAAACGGAGAGTAACGTAAAAAAAGATGATACATGCGAGTATCGAGTTGTGACTGCCAAAATGTTACTGCCTTCGTTTTCTCGATTTCGGTTGCTTTAGGTGTTGCGGCCAGCCGTTAGGGGTGCAGAGCCGTTGCGAATTAAATGTCAATTTCGTAGAATGACCAAAACTATCTGATGTAGTGTAATAAAAATTTTCTTTCACACCTTTTTTACACCGACAAAAATTTTAATGTTGATGGTTTTGTTTTTGATATTTTAGTCCAAAGTGCCTTATAGCCTCTGAACACGTAAGAATTATGCTTGATAACTTTTTTACTACACCCAAAAAACATCAAAGCTCTGAAATACTTTGAGCATTAACATTAAGTGCACGAATGGCAAGGAAGCTATGTTAGCCTTATTATAAACGTAACTAAAAATCATATAAAAGGACCTAGGAAGGACCTTCCTTTTAAATTGGACAAAGATAAATTATAACTTAGTTAATGTCTACTAATCAAAACTCAATAAGGACACAAGTCCATTTCGAGGTATAGATTTTCAAAGTCGGGGTCGTCAGAAGGAATTTTGGCTCCAGTGAACACCATGCAAGCTCGCCTCAACAATTTTATTTTATCAATCGGCAATTTATATTTGTGCAACATATATTTTTTAGCTTTACCCGAGGTCAGCCACAATGGCCTTAGGAAAAATCTATAGCAATGAGATTTACTAGCAGTATTCTTTCCTTATCCTATATTACCAAAGAAGCAATTTCTCAGAGTGCATTTCATTTGCAATTTGCATGCGATTTATGTCGTCATACAACAAAAAAAAAACCTTAAAAATCCTTTACAATTTAAAACAAAACCTAATGACAGTGCATCATGCTTACGAATGCATAAATTATGGGGAGCTAACTAAGCATTTTCGCAGTTTGCAACTGAAAAAGAGACAGAAGAAGAATCACATCACCACACCACCACCTCATGCAAGTGGTCCGATATAGATTTTATGACTTTTAATGACACTAAATACAGCATTTACGTTACCTCCCCAAGTTTCTGAGTTATTACGCAAATGTTTGCGGGGAGTGGGGAGAGCAAGGCAACCGAATTCAGCTTTAAAATCTTATTTCTTCTATGCATGCAGATATATGTATGTTGTGCCGCTTCAATAGGCGTGTCACTAATGCCGCTAATAAAACAGGCGGCACATATATAAATGGTGTTGAAAAGTTTTTTAATTTGTCGTTACTGTTGTTATTATTGCTGGTGTTGTTGTAGTTGCATTCTATTTAATTAATTGCCAACACGTTGGTTTCTTGCACTTCACTGCGGTTAAGCAGCAACAGTTTTGAATTACGCAAAATCGCCAATCGCTGACTTACAGTAGGCACAACTGCAGCAGCAGCAGCAGCCAGAGAGATTCTTTGCGAGATGACGTTAAAAAATGTTGTGATAATTACCAACCTTGTCACTGATGTGATAGCGATAAAAATGTTGTTATACACTTTTTTTTTTGCTCTCATCAACAACAACAACAAAAATTAATGAATGCTGGGTGCGAACAAAAAAGCTGCCAAAAGAAATATTCATGGCTGTGGAAATGGTTGGTTTATCAATTGAAAAATGTCAGCCCATAACCATTATCATTAAGCGAAACATGCGACATTATGTTGGTGGCATTGGAAAATTAATACCTGTGGCATCGTGTTTTAAACGGAAATGAAGATGAAAGTTGTTGGTAATGAAAAGAAAACGGTATTATAGGTAGTGCTTGAGCATTCTTGAAGACTAATTCAGGTCTCTCAGAATATATATATTAAAAAGAGTTTAAACGTTAAAAAATCAATACAAATGTGGTCAAAAGGTGGGTACAACTGGATACGTTGGCTTATTCGGAACATTTTAATGAAACTTTGTACAACGATGCTATAAAGGGCAAACCAAAAAGATATTTTGTTTATTCTTTTCCGAAATATCCCAGTAACGCGGTCAATAAGAGTGGGGGGAGTGGGGGTGTGACATACGCCAGCAGTGTTGACCTGTGGGTGCTTGCTGTACCAGTTGTAAAATGTTTTCTCTACAGCTACTTAGATCACGGGGCAGATATTCGTGTTAGGAGAAAGTTGTTTCTGTATGTAATCACGTGGGGTTTTGACACACCCTACTTCGTTGAAAACGGGTTAATACAAGAAGAGAACCTTAGGGCTGTGATTGATTCTTTTTCATCCAGGACAATTACTGTAATACCGGCTAGAGCAATATCATATTTTTTCTATTTGAAATATTGATATCAGAAACAAAATTGAAGAATGAAACATATTGATCAGTTTCTGTAGCAGAAAAGTTTCTTTAACTTTTTCAAAGGTTTATGTTTTTTAGTTAAAAGTAGTAGGCGTTTTAAGTCCAGCAATAATTTCTTGCTCTTATACAGCTCTTTTACTTTTGAGGGCATCGAGAGTGGTTTGAGGATAAACACGTGGCAATTTTCTCTTGCCATTTGGTTTTACAGCAAAATAATCACATAGTTGAGTGCTTTTTTGCTACGCATACATTTGTTTCAAGTATTATAATTTTTAAACAGATTTGTATGACACCTCACGGCTTTTACATCTAACTTTTAAATTTTTGCAAAATAATTTTTTAATGATATGTAGTTTACAAAAAATAATTGATGTGCATGTTTTTGATAAAATTTTACATTTGATATTAAATCTTAGAATCTTAGAAATGCGTCCAGGACGCAAAGTGCCTTGAAAGAATGTTCATTATCAGTTTATGTACATTTTCTATAAGGACACTATTTAAGACAGGAAGTTGCTTGCCTTTGAAGCATCTATAAGATCAAATCCGTTTGCCTTAACGTGCTACTGAAGATCACTACGTGATTTTTTATTTTTCAAGATCAACTGAATATGACATTGGTTTTTCTCAACACTTTTGAGAAATACTAGCAATAAAATCAGTAATTAATTGATAGCTGTCATCTTAAGAGAAACTTTTCGGAGCGTGTGAATAACAATTGATATCCAAAACTTTAAAAAGCAACCAAAACAGATCGATACGATCTTGCTGTTGCATATGACCTAAAGTTCAGCTGTTTTATTTTCGTTTATAGTTGCAAGACTCCGTTATAAATTTATTACTTTTGACACAAGCCCACTATGATGCTATTGTTAAAAAGTTGGTAATTGCAGGGTGTGGAAAATTATTTGGTGTATGTATGGTATATGAAAAAAAACATTACAGTTAGGCACGCGCATATTACCGTTTAACAGTCAAGATCAATCTTCAGCCCTTGTGAAGTTTTTATTCATATTTTCTTAAATATCCTTTATGACATTTAGTAACACCCAGCATAATTTCCTTTTTTCAATGAAGGAATTAATGCACCTTTATAATTTCAAATATTTATAGCACCTGCCTGCTAGCCACGTAAAGGAATTTCCGCTTTTTCTTTTAAAGGGGTTAGATGTTCCTATCGCTATGAACATTACAGTGTGCGTTGCTGCATCTTTTGTTAGGAGTATGGTCCACGCCAAATGAATTCGAAATTTGAGTATTTTATTTTAATCAAATCGGTTTGTTTTTGTAAAGCAAAAGGGTGACAAGTTTTCAAAAACAGGCATCTGCTCGATTCATTGTTAAGCAGAACGAGTGGATTTGTTTGAATTCGGAAATGCTTCAACCATGACAGCTGTAATATATTCAAGTTCAAGGTGTTTAAAGTGTTAATTTGAAGTCACATAGATTTGAAGGAGTAACTACTTAATTTTTATTTTTGATTTTGAATTTTTTTCTATATAAAAAAGATGTAGTTGATTGAATTACAAAAAAAAAACCAATAAAAATATCGTTCAAAAAAATTATGCAAAAATAACAATGAGAGATCCCTCAAAGTTGAAACACCCAAGTAAATATTGTGGCAAAATTCTTTATTTTAAGAAACGAAACTTATTTTTCTAAAAGTGAATATAATACGCACTTAATTTTTTTCATTTAAGTCCTGCATTTGTCTGCCATGCGCTGATCGCACTCAATTTAAAAAACATATAGTTTAATTTGTTGTACACGATCACTCTGATAATTTGTTTCTTTAAAAGTGTTTACTATTAATCATTTTTACTCATAAAACAATTATAAATACATTGAAAAAATAAACAAACAAACATTTCCAAAACCAATTCTCATTCTCTTGAGGCACGTACATTGGTTACACCCAACTGTGCGACAAGTGCACTCCCTACGCGAGCTGTTACGCTGCACAACAAATATCACTGGTACGCTTTGTATTGCACTAATTGTAATTAATTACAATTCCCTTAGCGCCGTCCAAAGAAATATACCTTAAGATATTTGTACTTGCAGCATAAAGCGTTTTGTACAAATTTCAACAGAACTGCTAATGAAAATGTATGAATCCTGTGGAAGATCAGCAGCCACAGAAAACAGCATGTGGCCAACCCAGTGGTTATCTCATCATTCTTTTTGTTTTTATTGTATTCAACCAGTGGCAAAATATTATGCAAAATAAATATTATGATATACTTTATCACTGATCTGAGGAAAATATAAAAAAATCGATGATTTCACAAGATCAGTTTCGAAGATAGCAGCGCTAGTTTTGGGTCAAAGGTTATAATTCCATTTGAAAAATAGTCTGTTAAGCTACACAAGTTGTATTTAGTTAACCTTAATATTAATCACATCGCTAATGGTATTGAAGATAATTGTATTTTTGTGCACAAATGAGCTCACATAAAGGGTGATTCAATTGCAGTGTAGCATTTAAGTCAGAAAATACCTTTTCGTTGTCAAAAATAAACAAAGTTTCAGGATTTTTCGAAAAACAAGAAAACAAGAAACGATATCAGATGTACACATCTCATTAAAAATGAATGTTCTGCATTGTCATTTGGAATCATTTTTTCCGAATTTAGGTATGGAGAATGATGAAATTATACTTGGGCAATTTTCATTGAGCAATTGTTTATCATGTATATTTCCTTTTTTTTTGGCCAATTTTGTTTTTGAGCGGTACTGGTAATTTTGAGAATTAAATTCTTCATCGAAAATACCGAAAATATTTCTAAATAGGCCTTGGTGGACGTAGTTAGGTGTCAGTACGTAGGAGTTAAATTTCTTTCGCTGTAAGTGCTTATGAGCTCTTTTTTTGTACATCGCTGAAATTCATCGCCGTTGCCAACAATTGGGCTTATATTATTCGACCACCTGAAAGATTTTAATTAAGGGCCTAGGTATAAGACCATACCAAATGCAGCTGGTGCAAAAATTGAAGCCGGGTGAGCTACCAAAACGCTTTGGATGTTTGTTGAATGGGCTTAAGAAAAGTTGGATGAAGATCCAATTTTTTATCGAAAAAGGCACTGTTTGGTGCAGTTTGTGGGCCTGCGATGATTACTGACTTATTTTTGCCCAAAATGGAAGAATTCGACCTTGTCGACATTTGGTTTCAACACGACGGTGCCTTATGGGAAGCGATACCATGGACCTATTGATAGGCGAGTTTATTGAGCAATTAATCACACTTTTTGGAGCAGTCCATTGGTTGCCAAGTTCATGCGATTTGACGGCACTAGACAATTTTTTGAGGGGCTACGTCAAATGTCTCATTTACAGGGACAAGCCAGGTACAATTTCAGCACCTCAAATGTAGCCGCGGGCATGAATTATGTAAAATAATCTATAAAAAGTAAATAGAAGGAATTGATGTATCGCTCCAAACAAATGTTTCATTCACTGTGGCACATTTTATGTTCTTTTTTCAATTTTCAAAACAATAACCAGTTATATATGAATTTTCAAGCAGAAGGCTTATTTTTGTGATTTCGTCTTTTCCCATAAAGTTTTATTACTCAAAGCATAATCTGCTATGAAGGTTTCGTAACGCTCTTTCATTATTTAATATTTTGTATAATTTTTAATTCCTAAAAAAAATTCTGACCATTTTTAACTAGTAATTAGTTAAATAAAATAAAATTTTAATAATGAACCTTCGTCGCTTGCTAAATGCAAGGACATCTGTTTTGTTTAACTTACACTAAAGATCCTTTTTCTGTAAGATTAAATTTTTGAGAGAATGCAAACACAATAGATGTCCTTGCATACGCCAAAACATTCTTACTTGGATTCATGTTTTACTCTTCATCTTTAAAGTGTTCTTAATTGGTTTCTAGTAAGAAATTTTGAAAAGGATATTTTTTTGCTAATTAGCTTTCAAGGATATTTGTAAGTCATATAAGAAACATCAAGACCTCAAATTTCCGTAAACAGAAGGGATATTTAATACAAAAAAGGACTAATGCAAGAGTAATGTGAAAAAATGTTAGTGCTACAACCTGCTTTAATTCATTTAAGGATGCGTAAAAAATCATTGATGAGTTGTAACGAAATGCAATTCACACACTGCACAAAATAATCAATCAAATAACTAAAAAAAATACAACAGACAGTAGTTTGTTTTCATAAACGTAAGTAGCCAAAGTTTTAATTCTAAAAAATATTGAAAACCCAATGCCGAAAAATCAATTAAAAGGCTATTTTTGGCTGCACATAAAAATCAATTTGTTGCAGTCAACACCCACATACTCACAAGAAATATCTTTTAAAAAGGATATGCATGAATGGCTGGAGTTTTGGAAAAGGATTAAATATGCTATTGGATTTTTGTGGGTGTTACAATGATGACGCAAGTGCCTTTGAAGGCAAAATAGTTTTAATTAAATAAAGTCAAAATTATATGCCGCATTCTTTAACAGCAGGTTTTATTTGATTCTATAAATACTTTCATTTAGCAGCACATGTAGCGATTAGGAATGCATTATTGCAGCCTATATTTAACGAAAAATTTTGCTCTTTTTAAGTGATTTTCAGATTTTAAATTATAGCATATAGGGCAGCACAATTATACGAGTCAAAAGCCGTAGGCGCACTATCTACTGCGGCTGGTGCGCTTCATTAATTGCACAGCAGTGATCTGGTTTGTCATCAGTGCAGTCATTATGCAGCATCGCATCAAGCGATCAAGCGATCAAGCGTAAGTTAATGGCATATAAAAATATATTATGTAATTTAATTTAATTAAAATTACATTTAATCAAAGGCATCAGGTCGCGCAACTTGGCATGAACGTTGCTGTAAATATGCTAAAATAAGATGTTTTTTTTTTTGATTTTCACGTTTAGATATTTTGCTTTAAAGAATGACAGAGAACTTAATTAAGAATAAAAGTGAATGTCTCAAAATTCAGTTTTTGCTAATTTTCTTGCTTTTTAAAACAGCCATTTTTAATTAATAAGAAGACTCATTAATTCGATATTCTAAAAGCCTAAGTATTTAAGCAAGAAACTATGCAAAACACGTGTAAATGGTGATCTATTCTGAGAACACCACAGCACAAGTTAATGTTTCGAAGACATATCATATGAATATCACTTAAGTTATCTGGCCAAAATGTAACTGACATGTCTGGATTGTGCTCTCCATTGGATTGTGCTACATGATACTTTGGTATGAGCACTTATAGAACCTGTTTCAAAACTCCAGCCGTATTATATTTTTTGAATTTTTGTAACGCAATTTTTCAAATCGGTTGTCATCTTCATGCATGAACCCAAAAAAAAGATATGCAAGGTAATGTGGTCATTTTATTTCACTTGATTTCTGTGTCATAATAAAATTGTGTCGGTTGTCATCTTAAGATTTTTTCATAATTTCTTGTATGCACACATAAAATCAATGTCAATCGAATTCAATTTGAGTTACATGCGTTAAAAACTTTGTTTATTATAAAATATCCAACAAAAATGTTATATAAAATATGTTAAATATTAATTTCGAATTTCATAGTGAAACTTTCTCAGCATCAAAATTAGAATAAAAATTTGTTTAATTTTTAAATTATAAGCAAAAATGTTGAAGGTTCGAAAAAAGTAGAGGAAATTTAAAATAAAAAGTGGAAAACAATAATTTATGTTGAAAAGTCAATAAGTCTTGAAAAAGTTCATAAATGTTGATTCAGTCAAACAAAAAAAATTATTAAGTCGAATAAGTTTGACAACACCGAAACAGTTTCTAAAATGTTGAAAATTTTAAAAATGTTGAAGTGTTGAAAAATTTTGAAAAATGTCAAAAATATGGAAAAATCGCAGAAAGTTTGAGAAAGGTTGAATAAGTCGACAAAAGTTGTAAAAGCTGAAAATCGATTTAAGTTGATGAGGTCGAAAATGTAGAAAAAGCTTTTATAAAATTGTTCCTTGATTGAATAAATCAAAAAAAGTTAAAGAAAGAAAAGTTGAAAATATTTAAAACGATTCAAAACGGTTGGAAAAGCGTTAAGCATAAAAGAAAAAGGTTGAATAACGCTAAGTGTATCAACTGGTTCAACTGGTTCTTAGTACTGAACGTAAAGAAATTTTTGAAAAAGGCATTACATGAATAGCGTTGCATTTCAAAGTGATACATTTGCAACATTATTGGGCAACTTTGTCTTGATGCTCTACTTATAATGTAGCATTGAACTTCAGAAATGTTATAGTCAAGGAAAACGATACAGATGTATGTACTATAAGTCAACGAGCGAGAGCTTTTTTTATTTCATTTATGATGAGAATGTTATATTTAAAATTCTTAGTAAACATAAAAGAAACGTTTTAAAAATACTTTGTATTTACATTCCATGACTCAAAAGCACTTGAGAACAACACTTGAGAGACATTAAAGGCATTAAAAAGAAGTATCAACTTTGTCCTTGACTTTCAACAAAGAACAACTCCCCAAGAGCAGCGACTGCCTGACTGACTGGACTGTGCCTAACTGTCTCATTTGACACGTGCTTCCGTTAAAGTAAACAGCAAGAATAACAACAACAACTACAATATTGTTGCAAAATTTGCATAAGCGCATTATGAATGCATATGCAGTAACATACATAATACATGCGTTCAAGCATAATGCACAAGCCTTTCCACAAAAAAAGGACAGCAAAAACTAAAATTTAAGCAGAGAATATTTTTAGTGAAATTCAATATGAAACAAAGAGAAGGAACAACTTTTAATGACTTTCAATACGATTCCTCATGGAATTGCCCCTAGGATAGCATTGCACTGCATACACGTACTTCACGCAATGGCAAGTGGCATAAAGTGCGACGCAGCAGCAGAAAAAAATAAATACACGCACATGTTACGCATGCGCATCGACTGTTGCCGCTATGCTATGTCCAGTGCAATTAATAAAAAAACCAGCAGTAGCGAATTTCCAAATACAACAGTGACATGCTACGCTACTGCAATGAACGTCCCAACAACCCGCCGCAGCTCCATCATTTTTTGTTTTTATAATGTAAATGTAGTTACTATAAAATCACGCGTCAAATGCTGCCAACATTTATTGACAATCAAAATGTGTTGTTGATGTAGATGACGTTGTGAACGCTACTGCTTCTGCTGCTGACGACGACAATGATGATGACTTGTGGCTTGTGCGCATGCGCATGCGCATGTCCACTAACAGCAACAACAATAATATCGTTTTATACCAAATCATAGGGGACAGCTGCATTTGCCTCCACCACCATGCTGTCGGAGTCTGTGTCCCAATGTCTCATCTATGAAGTTGCGCACGCGTATTGTCGTCATTTACAACAATAAGCAGTTGATATTTCTGATTTTGTTGCTATAATTGCGCTTAAATGTTGTTGCGCATGGTCAGTATCAGTGGCGGCAATAATGACGACATGTCTGGGAGGCGACATTTATTTCTGATTGCATGCAAAATTTCTGTTTCAATATTTAACTCATTCAAAGTGTTTCCATATGCATAATGACTCCATTAGTACACAAAGTTAGTGCAGTATTTTAAATGGAAATTTGGTATTTTAAGTTTGCTTTATCATCGAAAAAATTGCCATCAGAGGCAACCTTAAAAATGTTCTTTCAATGAACTGAATGATATTTCGTTTAGCTAGTACAGAAATGTATCAAAACGTTTTTGCAAAAATTTTTCAAAAAAAAGAGGAAATGTCGAAAACTATCATAAAAGTCTTTAGATATATACGAGTGGAAAGAATTGGATGTCACTTCAATAACATCGAAAAGTATTGCGAAATTTAAAAATCAAAATATGAACTCGTTATTTTGAAAGTGGTGATAGCTCTCACTTCAGTAACTTAGAACACATACGTCGATTACTAGACGTTTTATGCATACGTAGCAGTGATAGCATTTGTGTTTTGTGAAAATGAACTGAATCGAGACTTGAAATTTAATTTTTAGAACACCCATTTCACTAAAATCTACGAAGTTTTTCCAAAGAAATTACTAACAAAAACAAATGGTCTTCACATTTCCCATCTCAAAAACCCTACCAAAATGAGATATATTTCACATTAAGTTACAAAATCTGCACATTGCGACTATTTCCATTTTTTTATTATTTCAAAGAAAGGTTATCATTAAAAATTTTCCAAATGTACCGAAAATGTACTGAAAAGTATTAAAAACTCGACAAATGTTCTAAAAATGTGGCAAATGCACCGAATGTACTGAAAACTTGTCAATTGTGCTGACCGAAAAATGTACAAGTGTACCGAAAATTCTGAAATGTTTGAAATCAAACTTATTTTTTTCTGTTTGAGATTTTAAATTGCATTCATAATAATATTAAAACCTTCCAAGACGTAATTTACCAAAAAGTGTCCTGCATAAGAATCTCAAACAGACTAACTGCTAACGCTTGCACAAGTCTCGGAATAGGAGATTTTTAACATACGACCTACTATTTTCAGTTTTACTTTCTATAGTATGTGTCACAGCAATACAAAATAAAACTACGAAAAAGGATCATATGTATAGATATGGGAAGAAAAGGAAAAATATAAAAGAAATAGAATAAAATGCTGAACAAAGATCAGATTTCTTTTATAACTCAAGATAGTGCATAAGCCAGAGCATATAAGGATAGCATAGAAAATAAAAGAAAATTAAAACCATACAGCGAATAGTATATAAGTAGTAGGAGTAAAAAAAAAAAATCGGAGAAACAAAGAAGTACAAAGAAACGTACAAGAAAAACTGCACCATCCATTCAGTAAATATAGGACAATAGCTTTTTTTAAAGTAAGAAAGAGCGTAGAAATTTAAATCCTTGAGAAAGTTAGCAATTTAGGTAGAAACTTCTTTTAGAACCAGAGACACCTTTTGGGGGCAAAACGCAAAGAGAAACATTTCTATGTTATTTAACAGCTATCTTTATGTTAAGTTAACAGCGTACTTTAAGATAAACTGCAACGTGTTAATGCTTAGCTATGGGATCTTATGACACATTTTGAGTAGGCAGAAGCTATTTTATTGGCACGCGTCTTGTGCGCTTAGTGTAAGCGTAGGTTAAAAAAAATGTCAATAGAGTTTGATGTTGATGTTAGATAGCATTAACATACTGTTAGGTATACATACCCATAGAGAAATGTTTTTGGATTAGGTATTTTGGAATTGATATGTGACTTTGTAGACATATATTCTAATTAAAAAGTTTATGATATTGAAATAAAATTGTACAAAGGGACAGCGGTGTACCGTAGACAGTCGGCGGTGAAGATGTAATTTGCCGTTCTGTACTTAGAAAAGTTTTCACTGTGAGTATATTTTAATATATATACCAGAAACCCTAGCCGAATGAGATGTTTTTCAACTTACAAAATTTCATGGGGCTCCTATGCATTGCTATTCACTATTTCCAAATGCTAAAAAAAAGTCCACAATATTAATTAAACGTGCTATACGTTAGGGACCATTTTGTGGCCTCTCATTTCGTTACGCGTAGGGAAATCGCCCCTTTCCTGCTACTGCAATGGCATAAACTAAAAAAAAAACCATTTAAAGGAATTTACAAATTGCTTACTTTTGTCCCAAATGGCTCAAAATTTTGCGTATTTTTTGGATTTTCAATGAATGCAATATTCCGAAACCTTTAAAGGAAAAATCTCAAATAAAAGATATAAGCTTGATACAAAATTTTCCTCGTTTTCAACCAATGAAATATCCTTTTTCAAAGAAGCCTTTTTATTCGTTTATTATGCAGTAGAACTTTCCAAAGAAGTAAACTTATTAAATGTTTTAAAAGAGTAATAGAAATGCATTTAAATTAATGGAAATTATTTATTATTATTATTATTATTATTAATTTAATATTACAAAGTAATTAATTACTTCACAATGGTTCGTTAAGAGCACTAGCAGCCAGGCCATCGACTATGGGGAAATTATTTAGAGAAAATAAAATATTATGAAATTTCAAATTGAAACTAAAAATATTTTAAAATAATATTAACAGAGACGCCTCATACATAAGGCATCATTTTAATTCTTCTAATTTTGATTTTCACTTTCATCTAAACATATGAACCTTTCCACTACCTGCATTCGAATAGTGGCGCTCAAAGCACCGGGTTTTTCCCAACATAAAATCCTTCAAATGGCCTAACCTGTTCACTGCTGCTCTACATACTTCGCTTTAGCTCATGCCCTGTTAAATCAGAATACATTTCTATGCACAATTTTATGTTCTCTTGGTGCTTTCTCTCAGTTACGCTCTTCTCGAACAGTGCAGTGCAACTGATCACTTGTGCGATACATTACCCATTGCAGGCAGCGATCGAAACCAAAGTAAGGTAGATACAACCACCACCAAACAACAACAGAAAGAAACCAAAACCTCTGCAGCAAAGCAGAAAATGTACTTAAGGGCATGCCAGAGGACGAAGGGTATCACTAAGGAATCTGATTCCAAACAGTTAACTACAATTCAAAGCGAAATTCTTAAGCGCGTTCTCTTTGAAAACATTCAAGAACTTGCAGAAACACCAACTCAAATCATCAACGTTCAGTTGTTGACAAACGTTCAACGTGTGCAGACGCATTTTACAAACGATAGTGGATTCATTCGTTACTCAAAAAGTGTGCGAGCGGATTAAAAAAGAACAACATGGCCAGTATTTGCATGTCGCAAGCAAATTATCAACAACAACATCATCATTTGCAGCAACAATTTCAATTGTTGAATGGCAGCAATGCAGGCATATTATTGCTGCAGCAGCAGCAGCATCAACAACAGACAACGGTGTACAGCAAACGTCAAGCGACTGCACAACCACCACCACCCACCAAAGCACCGCTTGGCACCAGCCATCTTCAGAACATACAACCCAGAGTCAGCGGTTCCGGTGCTGGATTAGTTGCCATGCTGCCGAAGAAAAAGTACAACTACGCCAATGTACCCTACGGCGAGCAGCTGCCTTCGGTGGCACGTCGTAATGCACGTGAGCGCAATCGTGTCAAGCAGGTAAATAACGGTTTTTCCAACTTACGTCAACATCTGCCACAGACTGTCATCAATACGCTCTCACATGGTGGGCGTGGCGCTAGCAAAAAACTCTCAAAAGTCGATACATTACGAATTGCGGTTGAATATATACGTGGTCTACAGGATTTGCTAGAGGATGCTGGTGCAACTTCATCCAATATGATCTCATCAACAGCATCAGTATTTCAACTTGATGAATCTAGCAATGATGGCAGCAATTTTGATGATTATTCTCAAATGGATTCACCGACGCATGAACCATCGTATCAACCAATGCAACACTATCATTCGGAGGCATCAGCTTCGCCTACACCATCATACACTGATTCGGATATTTCAATTGGTGGTGTCAATTACTTGCAGCCCATAACGTTGGAAGGTGCAAAGCAACATCAACATCAACATCAACAACAGCAGCAGCAGCAACCAACAGTGAATCAACAAATGCAATTCAAGTTTGAACCCTTCGATACTTATGAGCAGCCTGATGATGAGGAGTTGCTGGATTATATTTCATCTTGGCAGCAGCAGTGAAAAGTGTTGCGCCACTAAATTAATCAAGTGATCAGAACCCGCCTACGTTAATAATTTCTACTGAGACATGCTCAGCCCAGTGGCACCCAGTACTTACATTTACCCCACTTGATTCAGTCGTTTTGCCGTCTGATGACATGCTGTGTGCTGAAGATTTTGTTCCTGTTCCAACCAACTTCATATACCAGTTGATACCAGTTGCAGAAAATAAGTCAAAGTGTTGTTCATTGTATGATAATGCAACATAGATAATGTAAAAATTGTAAATACCTCGATATATAGCTGTGCCTTAAGTATTAATTTTCGTATTTAAGTGAATTTTTAACTAAATGGAAGACAATGATTTAAAAGTATTTTTTAGTATATCTCACGGAAGACACTAAACTATTTGTAAGCGAACCACTTTGTTATTAAATAAATGATTTTAAAAACAAAAATTGCAAACTGTTTTCTTTTCAAAATTTTTACTAGATATTACTGGAAATTTAAAAAAAAAAGTATGTATGGGGATTCTTCGACGAAACAACAGGAGTTGAACTTTGGTGCTCTTATTAAAAAATTTTTTTTTGTGGTATTTGATTTAAATAAATAATAATAATAATAGAGTTTAGCTACTACAGCTATTAGCCTTCTTAGCAATTTAGCTTGTAGCTTTTAACAAAGGTAAAAGCTGATTTGTTTGTTATTCAGCATAATTCGTTTTGACGTTTTATATAGATATCTGCAAATAGCTGATCTTTCGAATCTTTTTTTTTTCAAGTCAATATGTTCTGTGGGGCAAATATGGGTTAATTCTCCACATAACATCTTGTTCGGGTTCCGGGGCCATACCATTAGCTCTAGCTTTTGTAAATACCTCTATCCAGCGCTGGTTGCGGACGCCTTGATCTCAGGTTCCGGGGCTATAGCTCCCTCTAGCCTTACCTTAATCTGGTACTATACTGTATATAAAGTTAATAATTGCGAAATAAAATGAAAAAAAAAAAAAAATATTTATTCATCAAAACTTATTTTGTCGTCTTCAAAATTTTTAGCCAAAAATTCAACGAATGTCATCGACCAAGCGCTATATTCACCTAATAAGTACTTAGACTTTTTTCTGTTCCTGATGCTAAATATATAACTTTGAGGAAAGCTTTTCGGCTCAGTTGAAACCACAAAAGCAAATTTACTGGAGGAGGTAAAGGCTGTTTCTCAATCAGCTTACAAAAAAGTATGTAGGACTGAATCAAGCGTTGGCGTATTGCGGTGGGGTGAAAAAATAAATTTCGACAAGTAAATATTTCTGGATACTGTTTCCTTAAAATGTCTGGGAGGCAACATAACAATTCGCATTGTCATTTCCTCCCGCTGAATTCAGTTTTGAATTAATAGTTTAAGTATATAACACATTTTTTTTTGTCGGCCTACCACAGACGGGCCACCACGATTCTGGGGATTGACGCTAATTTCCATTATCAGCCATACTTAAACTATCAATTGCTAAAAAAATAAGTGGGAGGAAATGACTATGAAAACTGCGATGCAACTTGCCGAGCTATTAAGATTCTAAGCGTTGTGTAGAGAGGATCCTTAAATTTTTACGGGATGTGACATCAGACATTGCAATAAGAGGTATATCCTGAAGGAAATGGCATATCCGATGAGATTTTGCGACGTGGATGTTGAAACATCAGAACAACTAAATATCTTGAAATAAACAGACAACGAACAATTCACATTGAAGAAGCAGCAGTGCCTCAGCGTAAAATGGAGCAGTAGTACCCTAAAATCTTACGGGCAATTTTTTTATGGTAAAATATGGAAAATGCTACGCAATATGTAGGCATTGTGCCTTCAAATTTATGACAACTTATTTATTTTTCTGCCAGAGTTTAACTTCATAACTATGCACGTACCAAGGTTGTCGCATAAAAGTAACCCAAACTTTGTAAGACGATCGCTGAGCATGCGTACCAAAACCGCCCATTTCCGGCAATGCGCGTGTCCTCGACATGACTGTACGTGGCACTAGAACACTTGCAAACATTTTGTGGCAACAAAATATTTAGTTCCTACAATGATTTGCATAAGAAACGATCATATTACTACGTGAACAATTCAAATTATTTGTGAATAACAAAAGAAATCAGAAATTCCAAGCAAAACCATAAATACTTGCAGTTTCTGTTATTACGCCTCTACAGAGGGTTGTGATTACATCGATCCTACAGTAGACTTCAAGGAATTCGCTTTGAGTGAAGACACAGTGATCAAACACCTATGAATGTCCTTGCGCAAGTAATGGGTGTTGATTTCACTTTACTTTTTTGAATTTATTTTCTTGCTTACTACTGACGCACACACGGGTATGTACATAATCATATTCCCATTACGGGTTTTTAATGTATGCAATTTCTTTCGTTTTATTCAAATTTCTTAGGGGTGTGCTAATGTCCTGCACACTTGGCACGCGGCTGCAATTGTTTGGCAAATTTATATGATATTTCTTATATGTGTTATTTTTTTTTTGTCCTTATTTTCAGCGGAAGTGCATTAGTAAGCATAATTTTAAATGGTTTTGGCCAGCCAGCTCTTTTTTCCGTATGTGTATATGGTAACACTTGGTCCTGCTAAAGCTGTAAGGCGTGACTGGTTACTTCCGTTATAGTAGGGAGTTGTAGCTGATTGCATTTAAATTTTCCTTAATTTGAATTTTAAATAAATTTTTTTGTTGATTTCCGTTCCAGACTACGGGAATAGCTAACACGCTTCTACGCGTGCGCCAGTTGCTCAAAATAATTACTTTGTGCAATATCCTGTACTGTATCCTGTTTAGTGAAGCTTAAATCTGTTGTCATAGTTGATCACACCTACGGTTGCTTGAATTGAGATTTTTTTCATGGACTCATGTAGGCAATTAGGTAGAAAATGAAATATTTCAAGGTTTTGGTGATTGTACCTGAGAACCTTTGTAAGTGCTTTGGCACATAGTTTGAAGAATAATGAAAAATTCTGAAATATCTGAAGAAAAAGCCTGGTAAACGCTTTTCCACTCGTAGCTTTTTGATGTTTATATCATTAATTTGCGGGGAATGCAGTCAACAGTTTCGACATTTTTAACGGTTTACATATCAAAGCCATGACTCAATATTCTAAACCTAACACCAATATTACTTCTACAGAAACGAGATTAATTCCAAGACGCAATATGAAACATCCAAAGCAAGATCTTATTTGTTTGATTAATTTTTGCGGAGAAAGGTTTTTCTAGACAGCACAGATCTAATTCTTCTTTACATATTATATTGTGAGAAACTTAAAACTTTTCTTAATAACAAATCATTGAAAGCATGCGCTGCAACAGAGAGTTGCAGCATTATCCTAATGGCGCCACTATGAATCCTTGTGCAAGCACTTCATTAGAAAAATGTGTTAAGAACTCATTAAAATTATGATACATAACTCTTTGAAAAAAATCCACTTCATTTTTACGGCACACTTCAGCAAGACTGAAAACAATGAAAGTGACCCATAGGGCTAAGTATTCGTAGTACCATGCGAGCGCTCTCACAGTTAACAAATGCGCAAGTAGTGAGCAAAAAGTGTTAAGTGTCAAAATTCACAAGCAGCTCATATTTTGACAAATGCACAAATGTCAGAGTGGTGTAAATATAATAAATCTTTTCATGACACTATGAACTGCAACTAGGCGTCACCAAATGTCGAATATGAGACAAAAACTAAAGGACATTTCTAAAATTTATGTGACGCTAAAACAAATTTTTATAACTTACATGTGAGTAGCACATACAGTCGATACAAACTACGACAATATTTATTTTAATGAGCACTTAAGGATGAATAAAGACAACATTTGAAATAGAGGACATTAAGACAAGTAGATGAAAATATTTGAAGAGGCAATTCTTTGAACTTTTTCTTTAACAAAATATACAACAATAACAAAAACAATAAAATATGTAGTTAGTCAAAGGAAAAAATAACATTAATATCAAATTTCAGGACATAAAAATTTGTGTTAGATGCCATCACATACAAGACATGCGCTTGCATTAGTGATTGCAATATGACAAAAAAAAGGACATTTCCTTTAGCAGCAGTAGCACTAGACAGAAAAAAGAAAAACAAACAACTTGTTTACTGGCACGCTACATTTCTTCATTGCGTACTTTTAAGATTTCATATCAATTTAATGCATTTATTCAGAATCACAGGACATTTGAGCTCTAATTGCAGACATAAATGCATAAGGATTAACGGAGCTGTCTAAGCTAAGCTTAGCTTAAATTGCATAAAATTCAGAGCAGCTACTTGCATTGGCTTAACTGTTGCTTAGCAAATATTACATCATTGGCTTAAGCAGCATTTATGACACCTAAGGCATAGTAGTAGTAGTAGGGAATACAATAGATTTTTGCCAATTTAAAGGAAGTTTCAGCCTACTTTTGTTTCAACTGGTCTGCTTTTATTTCCTTTCCTCTTCTGCTTTGCATTGTCGTTGCTGTTGTTGTAAATTTTTTATGTCCGTTTTGCTAAGCTGACATCTCGTTGTATTTTATTTCAGTGCTACTTTTATTTCAACTTTGTACAGAAGACGTTTGCAATAAAAATGAAAAGATTTTATGACAATTATCGCAAATTCAGCATCAATTGCTGCATGAAAAAAAAAATTTGGGGTAATCCCTCCTTTTTTTTTTTGAATTTATGCTATACTTCCTTTTTCGTTTTTATATTGGTTTTGTTCAAAAATCTTTGAATCGTTTCTCTTTTATAGTCATCCGTAGTACTTAGACTTTTGAAACATAAAATGTTTATTTCAATGAAAGATGGAAGCCAAAATTTCGCGCAGATGGCATTTGTTTTATAGAAAAAATTAAATATTTTAAGGCTTTAGCCAAATTACAGCAATATTCGGAGGATATTAAGCGTAGCGTGTTTCAGCGAATTGAAAAGGTTATATGTCCAAAAACGACGTTTGACCTGCGTGGTCATTAAAGAGCTTCTAGAAAAATTAATGTTGAAATTTCCTAAGATCATAATCGGTTATCATAACCCGTCGTCATCGATGATAGAAAATATAATACGTTTAATGTTGTGAGGTGTGAAATACGCCAAAAATGTTACATCAAATATAGATATTACGCTTTTTTGAAATATTTTTTTTCCCGTTTTATATAACTAATTAATCAATTTTATTCAAAAACTTTGCAGCGCACTTATTAAGGCCTCACGCCTTACGCAACTTTCATCTAATACTATTGTTTGGAGTTGATATAATAATGTGTATTTTTTCCAACTTACCCTTTGTAACATGGCAAAACCAAGACCTATTCCTGCTGAATATAACATATCAAAGTGACCATTCACTTCACAATTCAAAGATATATATTATAAACTCAATATGCACCAACTTCTTGTCAAGTTTAAAGTCACACGCACAAGTATTTAACGATTTGAATTATTTGTTGAGGATTTCGCAGGAGTTCAGCGATCTGAAATGGTAAGATTGAAGTTATTAAAGAAAATTATCTTACCAATTTAATTACTAAACTATACTTCACTAGGCGATAGGATTGACAGCCAAAAAGTATACCGTATTTTTTTTTTAAAAATGGGACACATCATTTTATAAGACTTTTTATACCCTACACAGAGGGTGTATTTACTATGTCATTCCGTTTGTAACGCATAGAAGTTGGCGTGGCAGGTTCAGAAAAGTATATATATCATTGATCAGCGTCACCACCTTGATCGATATAGCTATGTCCGTCTGTCTGTCTGTGTGTCTGTCGGTCTGTATGTTGAAATCACGTTTACGGGAAAACTAAGCAAGCTAATTTAATGAAATTTGGTACATAGATCACACCTTTTGACAGCCTGCTTGCATGTAAAAATTAGAAAAATAGGTAAACGGCCACGCCCATACTCTATGTAAATATACCCTACACATTTTGATAAAAGTTGCTGCGATTTTGATGAAACCTGGTGATGATGAAACATGGTTTCATATTTGCAAAGGCTTTTAAAAGGGCGTGGCACAGCCTTAAATTTTAACTTTAATAACGCCATAGCTCGTCAAGCGTGCAAGATATTGTGATGAAATTAAGTACACGGATACAGATCATAAATATCTTGCATTGTGCTTAAAGTGGACGAAATTGGAAAAGTGGTCGTGGCACTTTTCAACAATTGAAAATTTTGATTTGGTGTAACTCACAATCGGCACATACGTTTCTCGTTAAAATTTAAGATAATTAATTTTCAATATATTTTTAACATTTATTTAGAAAGTCCTTTCAATACAGAGTAGAGTATGCGAGTTTCGGCCTGGCCGAAGATAACACCTTTACTAGTGCTATTTGAAATCACTTTTTAAACAGCACTATTCTTTCAAGTAAAGATCAAAGTTGTTTTTCAGAATAATCTAATGCGTATAAGCCAAAATAAAGCCGCCCCAACTTTACAAGATATTGAATCAAAAAAATAAATCAAAAAGAGCCTGTGCTTATAAATATAAAATCATAAAGCTAACAATGCTTTTGTTTCTGATATTTTTGTATTGAAAACCATCACATCACATATACTCCAATGAAACCGGCGGTAACACATGTGTACAATGTACTTCTAAGCGAAGAAACAGGAATACAAAAGAATAATCCTTGACAATGGCAGCAAAGGTAAAACTAAATGCTGGATACCTAAGCAAGAAAAGAATCTCAAATTTATTTTCATACTCATAGCTAGGATAAAAAGGCTCCTACGCATATAAAGTTTTTGAATGTCATGCGATCTCATATGAAACAAAAGTTTTTATAGTCTTCAAAAGTCGATATAGAAATCAAAAGAAAAATCAGCGATAAGGCTAAAGATCAAAATATATGAAATTGACATAGAACGCAAAAAAAAAATAAAGAACCTTTTACAGGATCAGCCATAAAAAAAATTGTTTTCTTGAAATCATTTGAAATAAAATTGATAGCAGTCGTTTTGTTAAAAGAAAATAATTTAAGATTTCATGCATTTCATAGGATCCTGCCACGAGTTTAATGCAGTTTTTTATTTTCTTCAAAACTATTGACATATCATTTGTGGTTAACATAACTGTTAATGGAAAAAAAAAATGTCAATAATAAAACTGCTGTCAATAGGAAATTTATCATAATATAATATCAACATAAGAAAAGTAATTTCCAGTGGTATGACATGAATTTTGTGTTTATGAAAATGCTTTTAGGAGATGCGTTTGTTTTATGAAATCCACCACAATGTCACATCAATTTACCCCATTCCCAAGCAACATTAGCCTGAGCTTGAATAACGAGTACATCATCATGATCACTGATCTTGTCACTTTTCAGCCTAAAGCAATGCACAATTGTGTAATTACACAGTGATGAGTCCTTTTATGTTGCTATGCACCTTGTGGCCATAGATTGATCAGATTTCCATTGATGGCGCACATGTGTAATTGCAGCTTTTGCTGCTAATAATATGTTTAGCATTGGAAGTTATCTATACTATAAAAGATCAGTTTAGCGTCAGTCCAACTATTTCACATTCAATGTTGCAGAAAATTTGTCATGGCTTCACTTGCATTTTAGATTGATGAGCTTGGGCATTGATTTTCCCTGTTAACCCACAGAAGTATTTAATTAAAATCAAGAGAAATTTCTCATTTATTATAAATTCTTGAGATTATGCATTCGTTTGAGGTGGTTCACTATACAAATTGCTATTAATTGTTAAACTCGTTTCAGAGATAGAGTTTGTTTTGCTTTATTCATGTCACTACACAAATATATTTAAAGTTTGTATAAAACTGGGTAACTTTTGTGTGACAAGTAGGCCGATTGGCATACCTTTTGGACATAAGCTAGAATAGGAGGAATTTTGGTAGGACTCTTCTATAAGCTCTTAGTGTAAAATATATTAAGTAACAAGTTATAATAAAAATTATAGTAACACGTTTCTATATTCACTGATTTCGATTTGCAAGCTTTTTCTTAAAAATATTTACTATTTGTTATAAATATATAACATTTCAGTGTAGATATTGTCGCAATAATTGCATGCGTAAGACATTTCTTGTACTAAACTTGAAAATTTGTGCAAAAATAAATGTTAAGTTTGCTAATCCTTATTTTTACTATAATATACTATAATAAAAGCCGTAAGTATCTCTAACGTAGGTTGAAAAAAGCAAGTACCAAGCTATGGCAGCAACAAAATTTACAATGGAACCCGTAAAAAGAAGGTCAGTAGCCTGTGTCGTATACAAGGAAGAATATACAGATTTGGGAAATTACGCCGTTTTATAAATAACAAGTGCGCAGTCAGTGTGAAAGAGTCTTTTCTTTTGCGCAGTGCAACTTAAGCAGCAAATTGGACTAAGCGCACTATGGAGTGAACAGGTAGTAGGCACGGTTGTGTACTACAACAGTGGCATTCAGTGAAAATGCGATTTAATACCAAGGGAGTATAACAATCGTTAAATATGCGACTTAAATCCCAAGTTTAATGTGCATAAGGATTAAGTATTTACATACGCTGTATAAGCACAGTTGTAAGAATAAGTTTTTGTAAGAGCATGGAAGACTTATTTCTATTTGGAGTTTCCCTAACAAGTTACAGGTATCTTACATGAAGTATTGAGTACCTTTTCTAAAATAGAGATGCACACTTTTGTGTTTAATTTTTATATTAAAAATCAAAAAATTAAAAATATTTGCTTTGCATTCTACTGCATTTCGCATAAAACGCGAACGGATGACATAAGAAAGCAAAGAACAGTCCAATACATTCAACAATACATTTGCAGCTTTAGAGCTATGCGGTTTTTGCAACATCCTACAGACTATGAAGTGGCATATGGTAACTTTAAACTTAAATAAAAATTGAATATTTCTCTCTTTTACAAATGTGACCTAGAAAAAAAGACTTGAATTGAGATATAAGCAGGATTCTACTGAAGTTATACATTTGCGTGCGTCAAACTTAATATCTAAACGACCAAAATTGTATGATAACAAAAATGTTTTTCATAAATGAAAGATTTAAGACTCAGACCACTAACATAATAATTAAAAATAAGCAAAAAATAATAACAAATGGTGTACCACAAGCCAAAAAAATATAAAAATTGACCTTTGATTCGCAGTGTTTTTTTCATGGCGACAAAGTTCATTTCGTTCTTTGGAGGTTTGTAAAATCCTTTGATAATCGGAACTCAAAGTATTTTGCAAAAATTATTGATAAGAACAGTTATAAATACAGTTTTATAATCCATACCCAAGATAAGTCTATGTAGAAAATTTAAGATAATAACCACACTTGGTGAGCTGGGCTGATAGAGTCACGGTGTATTCAGTGTGTCTTTCCATTTGTAACGCATAGAAGAGGGCGTGGTTTGTATCAAAATTAATTTTTTTGAGTCGAGTTAGATGTGTCAAATAAAAGTTAGCAATTATCTATAAGAGGGCGTGGCACCATCCATACAAAGTAAAATTTCAAAAGCTACACTAAGAGAATTATTTAAGGTAATAAACCGAACTTTACACAAATAGTAAAAAATTATTTGGGAAAGTACTAGACAAGCACCTGGCGTATTTTCAAACAAAAAAAAAGGCGTGGCATCATCTATAGAAATGAAAGCTTTCAAATGCTTTACAGGGAGAATTATTTAGAGCAATGAAATAAAATTCCACACAAATACGAGAAATAGTTCGTTCTAGCATCAGACAAGAAGTTGGCGAATTGCGGAAAGAAGGTGTGGCACCTACCATGCAAGTATAAGCTTCAAAGCGATGTACAGAGAGCTATTTAAGAAAATCTTATAAAAATCAATTACCGTCTTAATAAAAATGTTTGAGTTTCGTGCACTTTTATTGTTAATGTGGGTACCAGTCGCTATCATTTGCAAATTTAGTTTAGTTTTTAAATATAATATGGCTCGACCTCTGACAAACTAATATTTCATTTTAGTATGAAGCTGAAAAGCGTGAAAAACATTTTAAGTAGTGGATAGGTCACATAGAACCGACTGTAAGTTTCTAACTTTAATTTTTGCTCACAGAAATAAACTTGTGCCAATCTTAATACAGCAAAAACTACAAAGCAGCGAGAACTGAAAATCAATACGATAATCAACGCATTACAATCAAATGTTTATATTTCTACTGGTCTTTGATCTTTTCGAGCCAGGTAATTTTTTTTTTTTACATTTTAGTAGTTGACTCGATCAATGAAATAGATTGCGCATGAGCATAAACAGAAAATCGTAGCACTGCAAAAAGCTTTTTTATATAAAAATGTTTGATTTTATCGGAATTAAAGATTTTTTCAAGTAAGAAGATATTTACATTATTACCAGAAATGTTGGTAACTAAGAGGTGAACAAAGTTGAAATCTTTGAAAGAAGAAAATAAATCAACATCAAAGCACTGAAATACTTCTTATGTATGCACAAATAAATTCCTGCGGATATCAGTTAAGATTCTAAAGATTTTAAATAATTTTTTTTGTTTTTAATTTACTTAATGATGCAATACAACTTCAGTGTCTTTTGCAGTGACTAGCATATATTTCAAACTTAACAAATATTTAAGATCATTAGGTGAAATATTGATTTTTTAGTTTACTTTAGGCTTTTTTTAATGTACATAGATTTTTCCAAATAAATCGCGATAGCTCTTCCTTTTATTTTATGACATATGTTACCCCACAATCTCTTAATACTTTGACACTAACACCATCTCAAGTACAAAGGTCATTGTGGGCGTAGTAAACACCGCAAAATTTCCAATGAAAACAAGCCAAATCAATTTTCAGCTTACGAGCACAATCTTGGATACAAGAAAGAGCACGCTTCAGTGAACTTCAATAGAATGCGCGCTTGCGTAACCACAAAAACGAAAGAAATCCAAGCTCAAAAGAAAAAAAAAATTTTCCAAAGGATAATCACTGCTGCATTGAATTACGCTGGACTTAGGGTTGGCAGTCAGAGTAACGCCCGTAAGATGAAGAAAGAAAAAAAATGTCAAAGACTGCGCGAAATCACAAAAATATCACTAACTTCAAAGCAACTGCACCGACCATAACCAAAAGTGACAAAGCGACAATACACACCAAATTTCGTAATGTCAACCACAATCGATCGTGGAACAAAAAATCAAAATGCGGCAGGTTATTTTTGCTTTATTCTGCTCTCTATTGCTAATCGATTTATCAAAATCATTTCATTTATTTTGTTTTTTTGTAAAAAGGTTGCTCTCTCTGTATTTTTCTAATCTAATGCAAAATCAGCATTGGGAAATGTAGCACAAAGCTACATAAAAATGCCGAAATCTATTGCAGGGAATTTTCATTGACGTGCATTAGGACGTGAAATTGCAAGCCATTATACTAAGGAACATCCTTTTGTTTAACTGCATAGTAAAAAAAAAAAACTTCATTTCGCAAATTTTGTATCGCAAAAAGAAATGCAGTAAAAGAGCAGCCACGCACAGTAGTCAGCCATAGAAATATTTGCACAACAATAGATATCCAGCAGTTATATGACCTAAAGTAATGCATTTTGATAGTAGTGTCCAGCTAGGATCTTTTGATTAGTGTTGACAATATTAAAATCATTTTGTAATCTGGATATAGTTTTATTTGTTACTGTTCAGCTTACATTCATCGTGTATCATTCGATCTCTGCTTTGAGGCATAAGGTACTCCCTTTTCATCCGAAGACTGTATGCTACACTTGGTTCCTTTTATATGTAAGTTTTGCGTAGCAAGATCCTTTCAGTCTCAAATATGTACAGAGCGGTTCGCCACGGAACCTCCTACTTATGCAATTCCTTTTTCGATATTTTTTTTTTCAATTTACTACCTTTTTTGCTGAAGTAGGTGTTACTTTGTGGGCGTTAATTGCATAGTTTTTCACACTACTCATATCTAAGTCGCATGTCTTTTTGTTGTAAAAAAGTTATCTATTTTTTGAATAAAAATGTTGGATAGTTTTTTTATAACAAACAATATTTTTTGTTCGTTCATCACACCCGAATTTTTTAATTTGTTTGGATCCAAATAATGAAAAGTGGCAAAATTTCCACAGCTGCTGCTTAAATTTCAATAATTATGTAACTCTCCCATTTTACAGTTTACTATTCCCCAATTCATTGGTTTTTTATACCCTACACAGAGGGTATATTCACTTTGTCATTCCGTTTGTAACGCATAGAAGGGGGCGTGGCAGGTATGGAAAAGTATATATATTCTTGATCAGCGTCAACACCTGAGTCGATATTGCTCTGTCCGTCTGTCTGTGTGTCTGTCTGTTGAAATCAAGTTTACGGGAAAACGAAGCAAGCTAATTCAATGAAATTTGGCACAAAGGTCACACCTTCTTGCAAGCTACTAGCATATAAAAATGGGCGAAATCGGTTCACGGCCACACCTTCCGTCCATACTCTATGTAAATATACCCAAGTCCATTTTGAAAAAAAGTTGCTGCGATTTTGATGAAAATTGGTGATTTGATGAAAATGAGCACAAAATTGAGATGAGGCTAGGTTCTAAGCTTGCAAAGGCTCTTAAACGGGCGTGGCACAGCCATAAATTTTAACTTTTATAACGCCATAGTTCGCAAACCGTGCAAGACATTGTGATGAAATTTGGTACACCAATACAGATCTTATAAATCTTGAATTGCGCATAAAGTGGGCAGAATTGTAAAAGTGGGCGTGGCACCTCTTAACAATTAAAAATTTGGATTTCATATAACTCCAAATTGGCACATACGATTTTCATTAAAATTTTAGGGATGATACCACTGAAAGTAGTCAACAATACAAGTTACGTCAATACACTGAAAAATTTATTTTAAGGGCGTGGCACAGCCTACAATATTCATACACGTTATAAAAAGAGAACTAACAACGCAATTGTTATGAAATTTAATAAGGCGGATACACTTGCCAAAAAGGTGTATTCTTTCAAAATTTTGGCACAATTGCGCCGGTGGGTGTGGCACCTCCCATATCAGCGAAATACGTTTAATGCTATAGATAGTGTGTTATGAGAGTAATCTTCATAAAATTTTGTGTAGAGGTGTCGGATACTATAAGCTTCGGAGTTAAATGAAACTTGACAAGATTGCATCAGTGGGCGTGGCACCTCCCTCATTAACATAAAGTTGTAAGTGCTATTTTAAGTGAACTATTGGAGCAATTGATCTAAAATTTGATGTAAGTGGTTTACTGGGTATTAGGTACATATGAATCAAAAGCTGGCGAAATAGCAACAGTGAGCGTGGCACCTCCCATGCAATTAAAGTACCTTAAGTGGCACAACTATCGAAATATATGAGCAATCATACTGAAATTTAGTGTAAGAGGTTTGTTGATAAAAAGCTATTTCTAGATCAAAATTGGACTGGATTGCATCAGTGGGTGTGTCACCACCCTAAATTTTAGGAATAATTACGGCACTTATAGCAAACTATACAAGCTATTGTGCTTAAATTTGGTTTGTTTATTGAACCAAAAGTGGGCGGAGTTGGAGAAGTGGGCGTTTCATATTTCGTGTTTTTCATTTCTATTCTATTTTTTTCAACATTTCCCATATTCTTTTGACATTTTCAATATTTTAACTTTCTCCTTCAATTTCATTCGACATTTTCTTTATTCATTTACAGCATTTTTCATATATTTCGACTTATTCAATTTCTTCCTACTTTCTTTAAAGGTTTCCATATTTTTTCAACATTATCAGTTTTTTCCGACACTTTTCAACATTTTTTAACTGGTCAAAATTCGCAAACTTCTTGCGTAGCATATAAAAGATGATTGTTTTGCTGTTTGTTTTTTTGGAGTAAATTTGTTGATACCTCACGCGTGATTCTTAACATGTGTTAGCACCAAAAATTCTCAATAAGGTATGCCATTTGATCACAAATAGCACTTACAAATCCTTGAATTTTGCTATCAAAATTCGTGCTCTGTGAGAAAAGTGTTTTTATTGAAAAATATTCTTCAACGACGAAACTTATATTTGGCTCTATTGATACGTTAACAAACAGAATTCCCGAATTTGGTCTGAAGAGCGGCCAGAGGCATTTCAAGAGCTGCCAAGATTATTCGATTGGACCCCAATAGACTATTTTTTTGTGGGACTGCGTGAAGTCTCTCGTAAGAATTGACATTCCATCCACAATCGCAGCCCTGGAAGACAACATTATAGCTGCTTGGCATTGGTGAGATATCTGCCGAAATGCTGGCAAAATTATACCAAAATTGGAGTTTTGGTTATAACACAATGCAATGATCGAACTTTTAATAAATAAAATGCTTTTATTTAGAAATCAAATTGTTTTACATTATATATAGCGCAGAAGAAATATGTAGTTTTACTAGTTTGTGTTTTACATCTTAAAATTTATTATGTTTTAACTAAGCGGATATTAAACATTTAATTATAAAATATTTATCACCTTCGATTAAATTTCTTATTTATTATTCTATACAGCGGTACTAAGAACAAAGGACTCTCATATACAACACCTACGTATAATTTTCTATCGCCAGCACGTAATAAGGCGTGAACAATTTATGTGGCCTAACTTAAGATGCATAAGCAACACCTCTAAAATGAGAACAAATACACTTCCGCAAAGTTCAAACTGCCCAAGAGCGATCATCAATTAAAATCGGAACACCAAAGTCTTAAACTAATAAATTCAAATTTCTAGGCGGCATAAATATTTCAAATAATAACAAAATTTGAGAAAAGATAAAAGAACAATCGCCGCAGACGCCATTTAATTGGCCAAAATTATAACAGAAAATTGGAACAATGAGTTTACAAAAATCGTAAAGAGCGTCATCCACTCATTAAAGAAAATATCAATAAATTTGTTTGTCAAGTGAAAAGATCGAACAAGTGGTTTTTTTCATTTACGAAAAATACCCTAAATTGCTATAGAAAGGCAAATAGCAAAGGATCAAAGTTGCAAAAGGTTGCACTGGGCACAACCTATTTTCACGGCATGCTGCTGTGAGGGCAGTTTTATTCAAAAGTAATACATTAAATTTTTTTAAATTTAATTGATAACATTCAGAATAAAATTCGACACATAAATTGTATATAATGTTGCATTCTAGAATCAAAAGTTACTTGGTATACATTAGGAACTGCAATACTAATAAGTGGTCACTAATTTTTTAAAATTAAATTCAATAGGACTTAACAGCAAATTCTAGTTTGACAGTATAGAGTTTTTGAATTCAAAAAAAATATATTCTAAGTCTAAAACTTGATTTCCAATAATAAAAAAAAGTTGACATTGTTCGAAGAGTACGTGTCAAAATGTTATGTCCACACCTTAACACATGTCAGCAAGTACTTCTACTGCGATTTCTTTCATTCAACTCAAAAAAAGTATTTGTTATCTTTATTTTCCGTTGAGTGACTTAAAATCATTACCCGCTAATTGACTTTTCTAATCTCTGGCATGCGTCCGAAACACTTCACAATTCGAGGGTTTTTATTTTATTTTTATTGTTGACTCTTACGGCTTCAAAGAGTTTCATTTTGTTACGTTAATTTTGATGTCCACTCGACAGCGAACACGTGCTTATCGTTGCTGTAGACAAGTAAGTAAACATCAATTTAAGTTCAACATAAATCTGACTCATTTGTATCAAAAAGATATCAAATGGTATTAGGTTAGATATTCAAATAAGACAGAAAGATTTTAGAGTTTAGCACTAGAATTTTATAGTTTTAGAACTATCAGTTCTCGTCAGTCTAGGAATAGCACGGTTTGCTTAAGAATCTTAGCTTTGAACTGAAAGCTATATAATATAGGATTATGTTACTTGAGAGAGACACAAAGAATATCTTCAAATTAGGACAAGCAGTTTAAGCATACTTTCGAAATATTCGATCGGTTGAATTGTGCATATAGTGAAAATAGCAACAAAGCAACAAAAAACGACAAAAACTTGTCATACTGGTTTCTTCCATTGCTAAATGGTATCATCAGTAACATTTCAGCCTAACATGTTGGTTGGGAGCCTAAGCAAAACCTGAAACAAAGTAAAGCCAATAATTTGTTTTTACTTACGCTAGAAATTCAAAAAATTTATAGATTAAATGGTTTTTATCTACTGAAAAAATACGGAAATGTGAAAAAAGATTATGAGGATCTTAGGTCCGTTCAGACAACTAAGTTTTGCTCCAAAGCTGTCAAAATATGAACACTCTTGACAGCTCCAGCTTCTTTCGGAATACTGTAATACAGTCACTTAACAGAACTACGTTATACCACATTCTTCGTTAATTACGATAATTACAAAATATCTTCAAAAAACCAGTAGCTGTTATGAACTTAGATAATTTTTTAAGTAACAAAAAGTGCGAATGCAGTTTTAATCCTTCTTTTCTTGCAAAAGGCGTTCTTGGGCTACATAAGATATTGATTTTGTCACGTTGTGCTATCCATACGTCCACTTAAAGTTCTGAGCAGTTGAGAAGAAAGAGCAAGCAAATAAAATACTTATGATTATTATTGACAGTACCCTGTACTTGAAGAACTTTAAACAGGAAATAAAATTAAGTTACATCCTGTAAGAGATTAAATTACGTCAAATTTTAAGCGTAAAAAATGTGATTGTAAGAGCAAAATATTCTACAAATATCTTAATTTTTTTTGAAAAGTGTCAAAAAATTTTCTGCATTTCTACAATTTTCAAGCATATAATTAAGTTGGGGTAGGTTTTTTGACAAAAAAAAAAAAAACTAAATGCATGATATTGAAAAATGAACTATGCAATGCCACCTCCGCTTTTTTCGCTAGTAATCCTATTTTACACAATGGAACACGTAAAGGAACTGCGACGGCAACAACGTAGGCGGTAGTTAAGAGTGTGAAATTTCTCAAATTGTCCAAATCCTGGCAACATTTTTTTCTTACGTCTCGTCACTTTAATCCGCATAGCAGTTTTTTGTTTTCGTGCCACTTTGCTGCATCGCTTTTTGTCGGCGTTGCTGCTGCGGCTTTACGATGTTAATCAGTTAAGTGCAACCATGAAATTACTGCTGTAATCAATTTTGAAATTCGATTTCTTAATTTTAATGCGGTTTACGAAAACGCAACATAAATTGAAATGTTCTTTTTAGTCACGTGCCCAATCATAGACGTGCATGTGCATCCGTATTATATTTTGTACATGAAGCTGTTAAGACAGTGTGGTTCGAGATTTTACATCTTCTTCCCCGATAAGTGAGGGTTGGAAGTGGCGCGCAATAAAGTGAACTTAACACAATTTTAGCTATCATTTCATATGGCAGGATATGTGGTCAATATGCGGTATAAAATGCTATATTTGCCAGAGGATGTTAGAAACATTCATAAAAATTTGTAATTTAATTAATATAAATGAGCGAAATTCCTCGAATTCAAATCAGTCATTAAACAAGCACCTTGATTCCTAATCAGAAACAATCTTAAGCCCGTAGAATCTTTACATATTGATTTAACCACAAACTGTGCCAATGCCATAAATACTAAATTTACTACTTTGTCATCAAGCAAATCAGTGAGTGCTAAACCAATATAATACGCAGGATATATACGTTATCACGATGATCATGTTAAACCGTTACCTGCGTGTGTCACCAGTAGAACGTGCCAAAAATCATTTGATCGTCTAGCTAAAGATATAAAAGAATGCAAAAACAAAATGACAAATCAAATTTAATTACATCGTCCAGACAAAGCCCAGATAACGCTTAACTATGCCCAGTAGATGTAAGTGTGCAATAACACTAATCATTCCCATCTACCTGATATAATCTAAAAATATAAGGATATAACAAGAAAATTGCTAAATCTAGATAGAAACCCTCATATTAACTACAAAGTCTTCACTGCAGGATATCTCATTTTACAAATTTAAAGCAAACAGTTGTGCAGTGTCCTTGCTTGCTGTGCATAGGTAATCAGTTTTGAAACTAAACAAAATTTTTCAACTTTGATTTCAATTTAAAGGATATCCTGAATTTGACACTAGTTTTTGGCTAACGCAGGGACATCCGGCTGTTGTTGAAAACTATTAATGTTTTGTCACCAGTATTAGCCTTGCATTGGCTTATTTTCAGTTGGCTCATAGTCACCATGTGAAAGTTTACATTTTTGAAGATTTTTTAATTCAGTTCTAAACAAGGACTATTGTGTACTAAGTATTGTGATTTTCTTCACTATGTTTTATATATTTTTTTATCAGGAAATGTAAATAATATAATAGTCTGATGGAGAACTAAATAGACCTAAAGCAATTTGGTTCCGAATTTAGAGACATTCTAACCTAAAAGTGATTTTTGACTATCACTAGAAAAAGTGTGGTCAACTTTAAAACCTTGTTTCTAAAAACCACCTTATATAAACTAGTACCGAAATTAACAAGCATTACAAATCAGATTTAGGAAAACGACTTTAACCACAAAAAAATATAGAACAACATCAGCCATTAGAAAATGCATTGATTGTTAAAAATAAATGGAAATACTACCACCAGGAAGAACCAATAATATAAATAACACCGATTAGCACGAATTTTGTATCTGAGTTATAGATATCAGATATTGATTTTATTAGTTTAAGTTTGCTCTTGTAGGACGCACAGCGACCTAAAAGTACGAAAATCGTGTTTTTCGAAAAATATAAGATCATTTTTCATCGATAAGTACATTTTTTTAAATAAACTATTAATGGGGTCCGAAAGTCTTAGTCCTCTTCTTCAAAACCCATTTTGAATTACATACATTGGTTTCTCTTTTCAGAAAATCTGATGAAATATCATGAAAAATTATCAAATAACAGAATTCAAAGTATTTGCCTCATGTTCATTTTAAGAAATCTTTAGAATTTTTTATCTTAACAGCGATAGCTTACGAAACTGAAATTTATAAAAGATAATTTTTCGAACAATGGTAATATTGAATGATATTAACGTTAAAAGCTCAAATTATTGCAAGACTGTCAAATGCAACAGCTTGGACATATTTTCACAGCAATTCCCATGCCTTTCAATATAACAAAATGTTTGTGAAAATGGAAAATTTTTCTCGAAAAAAGTTGATGACTATTCTCAAAATAATGTGGCACAATATTTTGAGGAAAAAATGTATGACCTTTTTTTTTTGCTTGTATAAAAAGAATTTGATCTCCAATCATCGGCCATTGGCGACTTCTTTAACACGAATTGACGGCTTTTTGCAAAATTTTCTAATTCCTACGCTGCCTACGGCCTTGGCATACAATTAACGGCTTGACTGCATCAAAAGCGCTGATTTGGCAAACCTGGCAATTACCGAGATAAGGCAAAAAATTCGTCGACATTATGACATAGCTCGCAAAATGAAATTTTTTCTCGAAAAACTTCACATATTTTAGGTTTTTTTATGAAAATAAACACATAAGAAAATGTTACAAAGTCTGCTATGTTGAGCAATGGTATTTGGATGGAACAGTTCATAATAAACAGTTCGCCAACACTACTTAGAGTGCTTATGTTTGACTTGTGGCGCCAGTATTGTAATACAAAAGAGAATGAAAATAAGTTTTTAAACAAAAGACACTTTTTAAAACTAAAATATAAGCAATGTTATTCTAAATATTAAACAAATTCAATTACAATATAAAAGTGAGCTGACCAGATGTGCGATTGTCCGCGCTTACCAAGAAACCCGAAATAGTTGCTGAAAAAGCAGCACATAATCAATTCAATATTTGCAGAACAAAACCTGAGCAACGCCTACAATTTATTACATAGTAATTGCGAAATCAACACAATTACAATGAATGATATGGTAAAAGTGATACCTCAATTTGACGTAGAGTAGATAGTAGCAAAATTAAATAACCAAAAAAAAAAAAACGTATGCTTCCAAGAAGAAGATGTCACGAAATAAATGTCAAAAAAAAAAACTATTTTCCAATACAATTTTCTCTGTCATGAAACTAACGATCAATTGTTTTTAGCAATAGAGCGAATGTCATAAAACTGCGTGCAGGACCACCAGCATCAGGAGTTATCTTTGCCATTTATTGTTGTAAATTATAACGATTTTTATTTGTAATTTTTTTCGACACAGCGAGGGAGTGATGCCAATGAAAGAACTATTTGAAAATGACATTTCTATATAAAGTCTTTAGGTATGCCATGCTATACAATAAGAGATGTCGCAGCATATCCTGTGCGTACGCATTGTTTCGCTTAATGTCATATATTTTGGTTTTTGAATGTGGTCAAAACATTGTCTAACAAAACAATACAAATGAGCAAAGAATTTTCGGACCTCACAGGTACATTTTGGCAGAAAGTCAGTTAGTGAGTTTTGTATATGTGCATTCAAGGAAAACATGGTTTTTGTGCTGTACATCTATAGTTTTATCATTTTAGGAATATTATATCCTTAAGGTTGAAAGCAAACATGGTTTTAATTATTTTTAAGCTGCTTTGTCTCTACACACAAGGTTGCTCTTTTTTTTCAAACTCTAAGACATGTCTATTAGAATGGATTTACTAGCTGCTGTTTGTCAGGATTTAAAAATATACAAAATATTTTAATCACACGCAGCAAGCAACTTCATTAAAAATGGCTTGGTTTTCTTGCATAAATTTTTAATTAATTTACGGAATAAAATGTTAAACTTCCATCTCTAAACATTAGGCGATGCGCAACTTAAACAAAGAAAATTATTTCAAAAACTTCAGATTATCTCAACAAGTTTTAAGAGTTGCATAATTGTGAAGCATTGACTTTCAGTATAACCACCCTGTAAACCGCAATCAATTAACAAAATCAATGCTGGTGTAGTAATCTACCCATATTTGGGCTCTGTTGCCTCTATTTTTTTTTGCAATATTTTTAACGATCCTGAGCTGTACGTGAAAAATGTCAATATATCACTATATGGAAAAGGCTACAAATTGCACATTTTAATCGGAGGCCAGGAAATAACTCATTTTGCGACAAACAAATTACACAACAGCGATAAGAAACGTTAATGAACAAAAAGTAACTGAAATGGGACAGTACCCAAGTACCAAAGAAGACACTTGCTCGCAAACAATTTCAGGAATTTTAACAAAAAGCAACAACGGCTACCAAAAAATGCTTTAGTTGTTGGTAAGCGCAAGTGAATGGGACAAAATCTGTCCACCTTCAATGCCGTTTTTTTTTTTCAGTTACTTTAAGCAAAGCGCGAAATTTCGCGCACGACTCAGTGATTAAATTAAATTTTAGTAGCTTACCGCATTTCATCGATCGTACTTGACCAAAGGGCCCAACTACTTCTTTTTTTATTAAGTATATTAAGAGGTTAATGTATACTTTTGGTTTTGTGCAAAATAATGGTGCATTAAAGGCAGAATTTATCTTTTCATAAATTAACTTGAAAATATTTTTAAATAATAATTTTTGATATTACTACCTATCAATCAGTTGGAATTATCGCTAATTGAAAATTGAAATTTATTTCAATTAAAATAATAAGTGTAGATTGTAAATTTTGATTTCGTTTTTCAACAGAAAAATAATGAAAACTGAGTCTTCACCGCCAGAGCAGCTGTGGTTCAATACAAAGACCACAAATGAAAAACATTAGAATGCAAAACACATAGCATGCGCTTGGCATGCTCCCTGTATCTTCTTTTTTTTATAGTTAGCCCATATAAATTTATGTTGGTCTTTGAAAATTAAAAACCCTCACATTGTGTTGCCAGAAAAAAACCGCAAGGAGTCAGACTATGGCGCACTAGAAAATTAAGTTGACATTTCCATGGCAAGTCCGCAGCATTAGAAAATGTTAACCAGGTGTGCAAATATCACCACAATACCACAGATGTTATTCTGCCTTAGAGACGCTTGATCATCGTTATATTTTTGTTCATAGAACTTGATTTGCTTATTCTTTGTCATAATATTTGTTAAATCTTTCCTTTGTTCTTTGCTATGTCCTTCTTTTAATTTGTTTGCAAACACTTTGGTCGTTTCCTCCCGCCGTTTTACCCTGCAGTGCATTGCATTCATTCAAATTGTCCCGTGAGTCTTTTCAGTTGCAGTTTATTCTTAATTGTATGCCAATTTAATAGGACACTATTGTTTGTTTTTGTTAAAAATGTCCTTCAACGGTAAAATAGTGAGTTTCGTATGAAAGGCTAAATGTAATTATCATTTTAAACTTTTGTTGTCGTTTCTTGTGTTTATTTTTATTGTATACTACTTGTGTGTATGAGGAGTTGACGATCAAAACGTTACATTTCCACTTTTAAACTTTTTTCAGCAGAAGCTTAAAACTGGACAAGTTGATATAATCAATTAATTATTTTAATATTTTTTTAATGCAAAAAAGATTTTTTGAATAAAACAAAAAAAAAATGTGGCGTAGTAAAGTATGTGGTTGGAAACGTATTGCTTTAATAGAAATTTTGCGTAAATGTTTCATTTTGATGTGAATATAAGTGAACATCACTAAAAACTGAATAGCATTCAAGGCAATCCGTGAAAATACCCATATGATAAGTGGTCCTTTCATTGTAGCTTTCTCTATACCGTTGAGGTCCAACTCCGGATTCTAAGTAGTTGTACTCATTTCGTAAACTATGAAGCTATAGCCAAGTCTGCAAAAATCCAAATTTAAAACGTATACGGATTTGGCTGAAACTTAGTGAAAATGTGGCATAAGGATAACAAACCAAACATTTTCTTAAGCCAAATACTCAAATATTTAGTCTGCAATCTTCACGGGATAAGTCAAGTCAAAAGATATATCCAGTTACACTTACATGTTGGTTTCCTATGTCTTGTGCTGCACACAGATTAAACAAAATTTTCCAATGATTTTTTAACAAAAAAGGTTTCCATACCAATTTACTTTATTTTGAATGAAATCCAACTTAAACATTACGTTCATTGTGATAGTTGTGGAGTAATTTTGCTGGGATCCCCATAGTCCATCAAAATTTTGCAGTACCATGTCTGGTTTTCGTCACAGTGCATTATATGCCATGGTTCTTCTGCAGCGTCAACTGGAACGCCTAGAACTGCATGCCAGCTAATTTTCCTTTTTATGGAATCCAGTAATTTGACAGTTAAGGCGGTGCACATCTGCTTCCATAAATTATTTGTAGCGATGCCAGTGAAAATTATTGAGATTCATTTAGGTAGCTTTATTTTTCTCTCTCTACTTAGCTCGGATATACTCCATTTTCCTAAATTGAAATATTTTTTATGTTTCTTTAATTAATAATGCGATCTGTGCACCTCCAAATGCAATATTTGACTGAAGGAAAACTTTCAGGGCATATAACCAACTAAGTACCTTTCCTGATTTTATGCCACTATGGCCTTGTCTCTGCAACTTGCTAAGAAAGGTAAGGAAGGATATCTTACGAGTCTCTTTTAACCATAGAAGAGCTCTAGATGTTTGTAAGTCAGAGGACAGTGGTAAGCGCATTTACTCATTGCCTAATGCTCGCTTTTTGAATCCCGCTGCAGGCAAACGAGATATATTTTAATTTGAAAATGTAGGAATTTGCCCTGAAAACCTTTTGTCAACTATTTCCGTTTGGAGACTTTCATAAACTCTAATTGGAACCAAAGCTCTTAAACGCTTCTTCATCCTAGGAAGGCGACTAATTTCAAATAGTTAAGGCTAAAAGCTTTCACTATTTTGTCGTTTCTACCATCTCATCCAACGTAGTGTTGTAGCAGTCGAAAAAGGCATACAAAGCGCTCTGAGATCTGTTGCTTTCGGGCATAAGATGTGCGATCTTTTCAGCAATATAGGTCATTTGGGACATGTTCAGGATTTGTTTTTTAAATTGTCGTGCAGTAATTTACTGATATTACCTATAAATGGTTTGGTCCTAAAAGAACAAACCGGCTTGTCTTTCCATGCTTTTTAGAAGAAACTATGATAAGCTTATCAGCCCCAAAAGCTAATTGACATCTTTCAAATATCACTAAGCATCTCCGAAATCAGCGCCTGTTATTGCAAGATTGTGATTTATTTATGAGTGTGAGCGACATTATAGCTCAAATTATTTAGCAAGTAGTTTTCAAATACAAACGTCTAACTAACTAAGCGTGCAGTTATAAGAGTAAAATTATATATCCAAACACTCTGCTTGATCAGCCGTGGCGAATCTTTTGTTAAAGACAATGGTTAAGTCTACAAACTCAAAGAAAATACGCTACCAAATACCTTCAGTTTCAAAACTAAAAAATTCATAAAACTAAAATTAACTTTTACGCACAATTGATTTGAGCAACAAAAAATAATGGTGAGATCATCAAAATCCATCTTTCAACCAAGGCACGTGTAATCCTTTCCGCAGCGAATCTGCTGTGCTGTGTGAAAAACTTCATCCCATTCGTTGCAGCAATAAAATGATTTAAAAATGCAGCATCAAATTGTTTTCTCTTTTATTAAAAAATGTAATTGAAAATTTTTTTACTTTATTTTATTTGATGAAACGAAAAAAAGAATTTCTATAAATTCTGATTATAACACACGAACGCCGTTGTTTCTTTATTTCTTAGACAAAAAAGCAAGAACGTGTGTGGGCTCTGTTAAAATTGGATTAACTATTTCCTTGCGCAAGCGTAAACGAAAAGGATGCCCTAGTTTTTTTTTAATAATTATTTTCTTAGGTATTCTAATGCTGATTGAAATATCCTTACATACAATACGAATATAAATAGCCCTAGAAAATGAATGAGCCTTCGCAAGACCACCCGAAGATGTTGATCTAATTTCCACACTTTGAATATACGAGTCTCCTTAATTAATGCAGTAGTCTGAGTGCTTCAACTAAAGATCAAATTTTGTTTGTTTCACAGTGGCACACAATTGTCACAAACAGTAGATAAGGCCAGTTAGTCGAACATTTTTTTCTTCTTTTCAATTTAAGTTAATGCCGCCACTTTACTAGCTTAAATGTTTGAAATTCCTGCATAAATTTATTCGCCGCTGCTGCTGCTGCTACTTCACTATTCGTGCCACAGTTCTCGCTTAGTTCAAAGCGAATGATGTTTGATCTTTTAAGGGGCGTGTTTGCAGCGTTCTTAATTGAAGCACCAACATCATGTCTATATTGTGATACAAGTAAAACGAACTTGAAGTAGATAAACCTTTTTTTTCAATTCGTTAGATGTTGCTACTTAACTTTTTTTTATAATTCATCGTGCAGCAGTTGAAACTGCTGAAATTCCAATCAGATTCGCAGACTTTTGTTTGCTGAATTTGGTAGCAGATGACAAATTGGAAGTCAAATCTAAACATATGTCTCGAAATATATATATATATATATATATATAAAGTACACTGCGCACAAATATTAAAACAAAGTTGAAGAAGCATAAGTTTTTAAGCTGAGGCATTCAACAATACTTCTCTTTTGGAAAACTAAACTTTGTCTCAAGCTGAACAGGGAAACTTATTTATATGCAGAATTAAATGATTTTTTCTATCTAAGGAACTGATTAAACAACTGAAATGCATATTTACATACTCATTTTGGAATGAAATCCCTTAAGCTTATAATATTTCGCAATCAATATTTGCCTGAAACATAATGAAGAGCTCGCTTGATGTATTATGCTTCACGAGAATATTGTATTACTCTCAATGCAGTCCACTACCTTCACATATTTTTGGTTACAGATAGCCAGTTGGATGATACGAGTAGCTATATCTTCAAATTTATAGCAACATGTAACTATATATGCATTGAAGGACACAACTCTCAAAGTCTTACGGAAGAAAAATATTTTTGATACTTATGAGCAGGCAAATTCACTTTAACTGACTAAGGAAAACTTCAGATCTCTTTGACTCATCCACTACTAAAGAGTGAGTTGTACCATATCATTGGACCAATGAAATAATGTCATTTAAATTTGGTGCCTGGCGATTATGGTCCCAAAAATTATAAGACAATTGTCGTGCAGGTGCTGTTGACCAATATTTTTAGGCCTATCACATCATCACACAAAAATCGAGATTTGAAGTACATTTTTGTACAGAAATGAAAAATTTTTGACATTGCAAGTCTACAGTATTACCTCCATAGAAATAATACCTAATGCTAGATATTGCAATATAACAAAAATGGCACCTGTGCTAAGCAGAGTAAATATTTTTACGTAAGGTATTAACAATGCCTTGATTGAAAATTGACTTAGTATAGTGTGTAAACAATTTTGTCAAAACTTGTGAATTATTTTCAATTTTGAATAAAGTAATTATTTTCCTAACATTAGAAAGTGTGTTTTTGCGGAATGTAAATATCAAAGTAAAATCCATCTTTTAAGGAAAAGAAACTTCAGAACGTTGTGACTCACTGTTGAGCCGCAATTATTTATTCGCATTCTTAACCGAGCAACGCAACATGCAAACTAAACCCATTAGGAACTTAACTGACAAGCTGGAAAGTTGCGCAAAAGAATTTGTTCACCTGATAAAAAACTTTTATACCACAAACAAAGGACTTATTTGCTTGACTGTTTTTTGCATGGATATGAACATTATTGTCTTGGACAATCTTTCGTCAAATTTCCAAATATTATCTATTTCTGATTTGAGCATTTTCAAAACCTAGGTAAGCTCACTAAAAAATATACCACCCAATGAAAAAGTATAATTCCAGAAACAAAATTTTTACTTTATTTATATACATAATTCTAAATGGGTTAGAAATAGGAATGGGTAAACGTTCTAGATAATTTATGAAATTGCAAACTTTTAGCAACCTTCCATTGTCATAGCTCATAAGCAAGTCTCGCTTGAGCTCTTAAAATTTCAGAAAATGATATTTATCCAATGAAACATTTTTTTAAGTGCAGTTGTTCTGAAAAAACACACCATATGCAAATTATTGGTATATAAATAATAATCAGAGCACAGCAGCAGTTAACAACCAAAAATTGATCGTAGTTACCCTTTTGGTAACAAATTGCTACCGCAACCATAAAGCATACGCAAATTAGCGGCAAATGCCACAAATTTCACATGTGATTTCTCACGCATGTGGACAATGTAAAAGTTCACGGATATTTAAAAGGAATGAAAAGATTTTAACGAAGATCATCCGCTGGTTGTGATCAGCAAACTATGCAGAACCAATCGATTTAATTCGTAGGATTGTTGGCGTAAACAAAAGTAGTGACAATTTCATTTTCAAATTATCTGATGAGCACATTTTAGCAAAGTCATTGAATGTTGGATAAAATTTAACTAGCTGATCGTATGTGATTAAAAGCACAAGATCACCGCTAGTCCAACAATGTGTCAGAAGCGTAGTGCATATGTTTTCATTTCATGAATATATTTTTTCTGCAAAACGTTTAACAAGTGTACTTGGAATACTGAAAAAATTTCATAGATAAATAGTTCAACAAATTTTCTCAAAAATAAACATGTGATTATCATATTCAATTTCACGAAAAATTCAGTCAACATATCAAATATTGTTGATCTTTCAGATTATCTACATATGGGCGTATGCTGCTCATGCGTGACAAATAAAAACTCTTTCGACTTTAAACCACTTAAGTTGGAACATCCTATATTTACAAGCAAACGATACATCTTATGTATGAAAACAAACCACACACAACTGACAACAGATCACCCTTTATAGTACATCTTTTATATTGCAAACTAGAGGAAGTATAGATAGGGATTAATGTCACAAAGTTGAATATATTGCAAATTCACGCGCCATATTCACATTTCGGCTGGGACAACAGCAGAGCCACGAACCAAAAACATAAACAAGAGGATTCCTTGAAAACGAAATCTAAGACTTGTGCTCAAAAACATGAGCTGTCAAAATACAAAGTTGTAAAATACATAAAGCTAAATAGAAGATTCCCAAGATACTCATTATGTTTGTTATTTTATTGTCATTTAAATTATTTTGGTTTGTGGTTAAATGAAAGAATTGATATTTTATTTTCAACTGAAAAAAATGAAACGGAAGTAAACCCTTTGCCAAAGGATTAATAGAGTGTGCCTACGAATGTTGGAATGAAGAAGATTATTCTAATGATCATCGATCATAGTTCGGCTTGACGAACGTATTGAAGTCGTTAAATAGAAAATTCATTTTGAAGTTGGCAAATGACTGGTGATTTTTAGAAGGTTCAGCTGTGATAAATCCTAATCAATATGATTTTTCGTATGCCTACTTTCTTTTATTGCAAAACATTATTTTTTGTATTTGGGCATATTGTTCCTCTTAGCTGTTACTTTTGTTGTTTGAAAATGCTTTTCCGCGCTTTAATCCAAAATATTTTTTTTCCAATTAGGCTTAAGCCACTGACATTAAGTAGAGGATTACATACGGCTTATATTTTTGCTCTTTTTTGTACTAAAGGTTTCCTAATGCTCATAAGTTGTATGCAAAAGGTGCTTATTACACAAAAAAAAAAAATATTTTTTATTTGGCTTAAACATACATATTCAGTACATATGTTACTGGCCGAACTAGTTTTTAGGATAAACTAGTTTTTCCTAGGCCAAACTAGTTCATTCGAATCATGTTAAGATGAACCATTTTAGCCTAGAATGAACAAGGGCTATTATTTACTTTAACGGCCTCACTCTCGATTTTTTTTTTAACTTTAGCATGTTAGGGTAAGTGGGCAAAATTCGGCCACGGCTCAGGGCTTACATCCTCCAATATGTCCAATACCGGCTTCGCGGTGACCTTTGGCCAGGTTCAGAACTATGCTTACCACGGTCACACACCGACATTGGATAAACTACAGTGAACTTTAGCCGAAGGCCTCCTCAAATTTTCCTAGGCTAAGCTGGTTCATCCTAACACGCTTCGGATGAGCTAGTTTGGCCTGGGAAAAACTTGTTTATACTTAAAAATAGTTTGCCCGGTAACATATATATATAAATAAATATTCATTTAGTGGCAAGCACTCTCAGACTCTCAAAATCCATTATTTGCATCATAGTGACTTAGAAAGTTCTGAAGCAAGTCCGCCTTGGAGTCGGAACAGACCTTAATATCAAAACCTGCTCGAAAATGGAAGGAAAATTTAATGAAAGCTAATAATAAAAATAACAAAATAGGCAAACCAAAACTTGCCGAAATAACATTAATGTATAAGGAATATCAATGCGTGGTATACGAAAGGAAAGAAAGAAAGCCGAAAATTGTGTTTCCTTCTACAAAAATTGTAAATGGGGGTCTCAAATCAATTTTCAAAAAAACGTCATGTATCGTGCGTAAATAGCTTCTCATTTTAAAAAGAAATTTAAGATTTTTAAACATTTTTAGGGCGATTTTTCTTATAATTTTTTCGCCAATTTTGTCTACATTATTAAAACGAAATTCCTAAGGACATACCATAAACAGCGATACTTAAGTTTTTGATCATAAAAGAAAAAAAAAACAAATGGATCGTCGATTGCATCAATTTTGCGCCTAATTAATTGCAGTTTTTTGCCAAGGAAAACTTTGCTCACATAATAAAATGAGCTCGTGAGTATCAATTAATTAGCAATATCGCCAATACAAAGTCCCTTTTTTACTACTCAAAAGTTGATGCAAGGCAACATTTATTGCGTATTAATTAAATTGAATTATGTTTTCTTTTATCGCTATGCAATAAACATGATTTCTTACGATCTCACAAAAGTCACCTCACCTCAGGAAATGCTGAAGTATAACATTGCCATATCATATGGTATCTTATCATATCGGTGCAACACCACTACTACCAGCGCTTACTGCATGGTTCGCATGGCTGCTGATGCTTGTGCTGATTCTGGTGTTGTTTTCATCTCATTATATAGCACGAAATCGTGTCTGTAAACACTGTTCCCGATAATGCAATTTTAATTACCTTGACTTCTCAAGGCGTCACATTTAATTGAAATGCTATACTTTTTAACGATTTGGTTTTATTATTCCAAAGTTTGTTTTTTTGGCTTCTTTTTGTTTTCAATTCAAAAATCAATTAAAATCGTGTTAACGATCTTAAATTATGCCAAATGCAATAAGGATTTGATTTGCACTGTGGAACGAATTTGAAAAGTTTCATTTTATAACGAATTATACTTATACTATTGAAGGAAATAAGAAAGTTTCATGTAGACTCAGGCGACTTTCCTGAAAAAAATCCAGTCTTGTAAGGATGATATAGATGCCGTAAGAGTTAAACAGCACTAACAGTTGTTATCGTGCTACTGAGTGGTATCAAATTACATTGCATGGAAAATCATCGGACAGAAACGGTTGGAAGTATTTGGATGGCATCTAATGGTAACATGTGAAAGAAAAATAAAGGCATAGATTGTTATCGGAAAATACATCGAATATCAGACGCTAAAATCATTTTATGGTATAATTTGAGAGTATCGAACTTATAGGTTATGTGAATATGAGTTGTATCAAATGTCCATAAAAACGAAAATTATCAAAAAAGAGGTCTATGGTAATGCGATGATAAGTGTCGATATCGCAAACTATCGGGTGTAACAGACGAGAATATTGTCAAACAATATCGTCTAGTGGTCAACATTAATCAAACAATGTCGTATGATATTGATAAATATCGAATGTTATTAGAAAAGCATCAAGTAGTTGCTAAAAATTATAATGTAGTTATAAGCAGGTACGAAATAGCGCTATATTATATCGACATTGATAATTTCATTTGTAAAGTAAAAATGTCGGGTTGTAAAAAATACCGAATGATATTAAAAAGTATTGAGTTATATCATAAGCTATGAAACGAAAGATATTGGATTGTATCGGGTGCCAACAAAATCTATAAAATAGTTATGAAATCGTTTCAGGCTGTTGTCGCCAAGTATCGGAAGGTACCGAAATGTATCAGTAAGAATATTATAGATCCGATTTTGATAAATACCATACATTTTTAGAGGTTATAAAACTGTACCGAATAATATCAGATGGTAATGTAACTTATGGTAACAGAGAGTATCAAGTATGAGCAAACGATATTGAAAAGTGTCGTATAGGAACAGGTGATATCAGGAATTATCAAGCAATATACATCTGTACACATATATGTATATCATAGGTATCAAATCATGGGTTCACATTTTCCAATATCGATTAGTGCAGAATGATAATTAATTATATCGAGAATGAGGAAACGATATCCAATATTGCAAGACACTATTAGCTGATGTTTAGCAAAGGCATTGAAAGATGGTTACATTGAAAAATCCACCAGACCAAACGTGGTGAATTTTGAAAGAACTATAAAATAAGACTTCAAAACAGATGAAAGTGCAAATGCAGTCCGTGCAACTTTGCTCCACAGTATAAAAGTAACTCGATGAAAAAGAAATCAATTATATCAGCATATTGATGTAAAAGCAAAAACTTAAATTTGTGGTTACCCCTCCTTCCTTTTTGCGCCTTACTGCTGACATTTCCACAAGTGTTGGCAAACACGCAAATTTAAATCGACATCATTTGCGGTGTGGCACGATAATGCGCACACATTGTCATGTCACTTAATCTGCAATGGCGATGTTGCAAGTGCACACCACTGCGGCGGCTGGTAGATGATGATGAGATTTGTACATGAAAAATCGATTTGAGATACAGATAAACGCGTATAATTAAGAGCGAGAAAAGTACACATTACAACACAACGAAATTTGCGGTGATAGCAATCAAATTGTTAGATAAAAATGCTATCGTTATATTTCAAGATAATGAGCGATAAATGAAGTCAGATTTCTCAATATTATCTGCTGATGCAACTACTTGGTGGCCCATACCATAGAGCAGCTCAAGTGAAAAGTGTTGCTAATCCTTAGACAATTAACCACTCAACTGTCAAGTACCACGTTAATGTAAAATTGTCAATTAATGCATTTTAATGCTATTAATGTCCTTTAAGACTTTGTGGGTGCACTTTATTAAAATGCAATACGCAAGTGACATGACATTGAATTTTATTGGGAAAACATTTTGCCAAAAATGCAGTACTCCAGTGTAGACTAATGCAGCTAATGAAAAGCAAACAACAGCAACAAAAAAAATAAGTCATCAATGGCAATTGTATTGTGTTGAAGTGTCCTGCATGCTTGTAAGGATATTATGCAATTGTTCTTGTGTGGCAACATGCTGTGCAGCAGTTACATTTGTGCATATGTGCTTTGTACGGGCACGCATGCGCAATGGAACTAATTACAATCTGACATGCAGCTAGGCAAGTGAAATTTTATGTTGTACATTGTAGTATTATCTCTTGGGATCTTTACATGCATATTTTCTTCAAAATATTATCACTTTTAACATCACTATTTTCTCCGCTTTATTTTTAAAAATAAATGATTTATGAAAACGCATGTTTTCATTTCAGAGTTACTGCTAAAACATTTTTTTTTCTCTAGAATTTTTATTATATCGTTTCTACAATCAGTCAACATTATTTATATTATTTACCATGCGGAAATATTTTGCTCCAGTAACCTGAAGAATCATATCGATAGCTTACTTTGTAAAAATAGTTATGTAATGTGGCTGACAATTTATTTTTACTTTTTTGTATCGATTTTGCATAAGCACATATTATTTACAATTAGTTTCCAATTCCGAAGAGTCACAGCTCAGAAAATCGAATCATTCATATCTCAAATCAATAGACAAACAAACGTATAACGTCAAAGTGTGATATATCCAATAGTTATTCTTCCTCAAGTTGTATTTACATATAAAAACACCGTCGCTTTACTATAAAATAAGATAATAAACAATGATCCAATTTACAATTCACTTGAAAAATGAAGTTACCTACAAGATATTGTGAAAAAAAAGTTTGTCGCTTACTTTTAAATAAAAATTTAAACCGACGAATGTTTGCGCACACTTTTAGCGCGCGTCTAAAAGAGATAAACCCATGTAAACTCAATGAAAAAGGGATGACTCCACTATAAAAATAACGTATTTTAAATTTTTTTCTTCTTCTTACATATTCTACCAAATGATAAGGCTACTTAAAGGGTAAATAAAATTTCATTGATTTGAATTATTTTTGATGGCCCAATAGGAAAAATAAAAGGTGCTATAATTTTCATTCTTAAGCATGAACAATTTCAAAGTGTTAGAAACTACATTTGATTGGTTAAGAGCATTATTTTCAATAGTTGAGGTTAAAAAATTCACAGGTGAGTTTATTTTTTGACGAGTACAGTGGATATATGACATGTTTGTATTTTTGTGACTTGTAATTTTAAATATCAAATAAATCGCAGTTTGAAATTTTTTTTTAATTTTTCGATCATATATAATCATTATTTTGGATTTCTTTTTTTTTTTTAGATCCAAAATAGTCACTATAATGAGCTTTTATACCATAACATCATGTATATCCGCCATTTCGATGTTCTTCAATTCGATTCAATCTTTTTAGACTCATTCTATATATTTGAATTTATTCGATACTTTTCGACTTTGGAAGTTTTTCGAATAAATTAAGCTTTCTTGATAGTTTTCGACAATTACCGATTTTTTTAATACTTTTGATAAGTTCTGATATGAATCTATTTTTTGCGATGATTTCCGATAAGTTTGGACTCACCTTGATTTTTTATAAAATTCGGATCTTATCGCTTTTTTGATAGTTTTGGATTGTTATCGTTCTTCATTTGATCTATTTCAATGGTTTTGAATTTACCAATGTTGTTTATGTGCTGTCAATATTTTTCAACCTGTTCTATATTTTTTCGTAAGCTTCGTTTTTTTTATGTTTTTTGTCATATGTCAAAGTTTAGATTTTTTTTAAAGCTAACTAAAAGACATCGAAAAAGTTCTAATGTTCGCAAATAATAGATCAAATCAAAGAAAGCCAAATCCTCTTGAAATACAGCGATAAAAGTCTAAGCTTATTAAAAATTATCGAAAAAATTTATGGCTTCCCATCCAAAATGTCGGTTATTTTAGATTCTAAGGGAAAGAAATTTAAAATTACATGAAATTTTGATTTAAAAATTTACAATCCATAATAACAATTATTTTAGATTGAAATAAACTAAAATCTAAAATAACAATATTTTAGATCGAAATAAATAAAAATCATATATATAAACTTTTTTGGATCGAAAAAGAGACATAACCTTTTGTATCGAATATTCAGTGACTTTGATCATTACGTTCCCTGATTTTAAGTGCTATAAGGACCGTTCTACACATACCACAACACTGAACTTTTTTGTATGTTGAACCAAAGGTTTGATTTTTTGCTTTCTTATGGAAATTTGCGATTATTATGTGACAGAATTTTCAAACAAATATTCAAAGTATAGAATCAAAATCCATCCCCTCCTCCTCGTAATGGATTTAAATTTTCCTTCATTTATTCAAAATTTGTCGATTTATCTGACATAACTTTTTATTATCTTTCGAAGCGCTATCGATTTTATTTTTAATTTAGATATCGTTTAAGTATTGCGCTAATCTCTTTAGCTCTTATAATCGAGAAATGGCTTGATGCGCTAGAGGCTTTCAAGCTTTCCGTACGGATCTGGCTCTAATGAGCATATGGTAAGATGACTTGTCTCACACATTGAAAATGTTACATTGATTATTTTTCCTCCAGGGTGTTTTATTATTTACCAATGATGAACACTGTATTTATTTGTTTAAGATAAAAAAAAATTAGTAAAAATTAAATCGTTATATCCAACGTTGAGTGCGTGGGTGGATTATTTTTATTCAGTGGCGCGCAAATGTGTGTCATATCAGTCACTTTCAGGAAATTCTAGAGATTGCAATTATTTACATATTGATAGTATGTAATGTATGAGTATTTATTGAACGTGCCTAAAGTGCATATTGCACACGCGCACTTCCATAGCAAACACATGGAAATTTTCAATATTTGCGCATTATACATAAATATAAGTGGGGGTCCAACCAATAAATTTTTTGAAAATTTTGATGAACTTCCGCTCTTGGTATGAAAATCAAATGAAATGAAGCAGCCATTAGTATTTCAAAGAACAACAATAGTTGTATATGACAAGTCTTGAAATTCAAATTACTATATTAAATTTCAAAAAAAAAGCACTATAGTCTTTACTATACACATGTACCACTAGTTTTATTCTATGAAAAACAAAGCCTACAAAACCTTGAACTCTTCTTTAAGAAATATTTTTGCTATACTTCGAATATATGTGTCATAAACATTATAGCTAGATAATATTTTAAGCAATCTTAAAATTTCATTTAAAAAATGCTACAAGTCACATACAAACCTCAAGCACTTTTTTGATAAATATGTCAAAAGCCCAACCCATAACATCAAACACTAAGGCTAAAATCCAAATTCATTATAGCACATTTGCCAAAGTCCACAAACTCTGCTCATCTGAATATATCAACAATGCGCGACGGTTCCGGTGATAAATGGCTCAACACAAATTGCCCAATCATCATCAACATAATTTTCAAACAAAATTACGTTTCAAAACTAACAAAACATTAGCTTCAATTACAAGAACAATACCAAAAACAACAACTTTATGTCGATCCAAAAGCAAGTTAAGGCACTATAGAACAGCAGACATCACATGATGGACATGTTGCCAACAAAATTTAACAAATATTGTAGGCAATTTCCAAGAAATCAAAGCGAAGGCGAAGGTGTTTAGAAAAACGCTTCCAGTTGATGTTGCTGACTACCAGCAGCATCATCTTTTCAACTTCACCAACTCAATCGCTTTAATAATGGATTTTACAACAGGATAATGCACACTAATCTTTTGAATCATAGCTGTTGCAGCAGCAGTGGCGGCGGCTGACTTAAGCGCGCACGTATAATGAACCACTAAAACAAATAAACGATCTTAAACATCATCATCTGTGGGAGCGAGCAACGCCAGCTAGCTACGGACGTTCGATGCATTGCCGTTAGCATTATATGTCGCACAATTTAAAAGACGATATAGTCCGAACGTTGTTGCTGTGGCTATGGCTGTCGTGCGCCAATATAACTCCATCAAAATTGGATAGAGATAGTGTAATCCGCAACATAGCTTTGATCTTTCCAGAGCAGTTTTTGTGATCGTTATGCGATCCTCGTTGCAGTGCTTTCCATAAGCAACGTTTATGATGCAACGTCAATATTGTGAAAGCCTTTGGCCAAACGCTGTCTTCGTCTTCGTCATCGTCGTCGTCGTCATCGTTTGTTGACAGTACTGACTGCTGTTGCTGTTGCATGTTGTTGGTGAAGAAGTCTCTTTCTTGACTGCTGACGTTATTGGCGTCTGCGTCAACTTCATCATTTTGTCAATAAAATGGTACCTACAACATTTTAAAGTTTCTTGACTACCATGGATGGCTGCTGTTTGATAGAGTGATGATGTTGATGATAATGATTTTTCAACAAATACGCGTACATTTAATTGTTAGCTTACAGCAGCAAATAGCATTATTTTCTTATGATGGTCAATTTTGTGTTGTAAATGATTATGATAAAACATCTTTAATTTTGCTTAAGTTGAATTAATTCGTGCACTTAAAATAAAATAGAGCGTAATATAGTTAATGCAGCTAAGTAATGCAAGTGAGCGCATATTAATCATTGGTATTATAAAGTGATACATTCGAGGCTACACTCAAATTACTGTCTGGGATAAGAATTATCTTAAGCAACATAAAACCTGATGGAATGTGAATGCTGAAAAAGTAGCCAGATTTAGTCAGAAAATGTTTGCAAAATTAAAGCGGTCAAATATCATGAGCAGAAGCGTTTACACGTTTAAGCAGTTCGGTTTGAGTTTATGAGTTTTTGGTCGTTTCTTAACCATCTTAATGTGGAGCCATTGAAAATATTTGAAGTTCATTTCGCATCTTTTATCATGTTTCTTACAATCATTTTTCCTTTTGAAGTAAAAAAAATTTTATCAAGAAATTATGTTCCCACGCACCTTTGAAAGAACATTTCCTTTGAAAAACAGCACAAAAAATCATGGCACTATTACTTACAATAGCAAATTCAAGTGTCTTTCGGTTCTGCGACATAAATGATGACTTAATTCGCTCTTCTTTTCAGTTTTTCTTTCAATGAGTGCGTGCAAAATATCTTAGGGTCATCTATTCCATCAATGCATTTAATATCTACCTGGATTTAGTTTATATAAAATTTTTATTACAATTTTTCTACGGTTATTTTTGACAATTCCATGCATGTTGACACGGTATTAACTTGCGGTTCGCAAGATCATTGATCAAATTTCGATTTGTATTCTTTATTCTCCACAACTTCATGATTCACAATTGGTGACCGCAAAAGCAAATATTCACTTGAGTAAACATTCAGTTAATATGTTTTTTATCTCAAGCCATTTGTGGCAATCATTTTTTTCCAGTTCTTTGTTGCACTTTGCTAGACGCTGACTTTAACGTTGTGTTTTTTGGTTAATGGCATTTGCAAAAGTTTTCATTGACATAATATTTTTTACTCATATTATTGCCAAGGAAATTAATGAGCAGTGAAATTGAAATTCGGCATACTGGAGAATGAAACCATTCTGAAAATTGAAAATTAAAAAAAAAAGAATTCCATGTACTGAAGCTTAATGACAAAGTTTTTCAAAAATTTTGCTCTAAGTCCACACAAATTTTGTTTTATTTTTTCAATTTTATTTTCAAATGTTCATAAAATGTTCATCATTTATTTATGTGTCTTTCATAAATCGTAGCATTTCCATAAAAACTCATTCCATCCTATGCACAATACATTAACAAAATTTACGATGCGTATCGTTAAATTCAAATCCTAACATCCTTTAGATCATTTTCTTGAACTCAAACATAGTTTATCACCAAAGCAACGCTAAAAGATGGAGCGACATAAACTAACGACGATTTGTTGATCTTTTACATATTTGATTGATCACTTTATACCCCGAAAATAAAAGCAAAAAACCTAAAAATATTAAATCAAATTGAAAACAATGAGCAGCTTGATCGTTTTGAAACAATGTCAACAAAATATAGCCAAAAGAAACCATCATAATTTCACCTGTATCCTTTTCATACCATAATACCTGTATCCTCTATAAGTTCTATATGAAAAAAATTTTGATAGCCAAGTGATATCTGAGCATAATAATCAAGCATAAACAAATCAAGTTGTGGAATATATTAAAAACATATATATCATCTGAGAATGAGCGTCAATGTAAGAAAAGTATAAAAAATTTTTTAAAAATATTTAAAAATCCAACAACCAATTCGCCAAAGGAAACAGAAATCAAAATGTAAGATAAGACCACCCGAATGCATGATGCTGGGAAATAATTTTCCTTTTTTTGTCGTATTTATTTTTAGCTGTTGACATCTTTAAGCCATGTACCTTCAATAAGCAAAAAAGTGCGTCTCGCTACCGCACGATGGATGATCTTTTAATCTAGCGGCAACGATCTTGAAACTGAAACAAAGCGTTGGACAGTTTTTTTTCATTATCCATTGATTACGTTTTTTTTTTTTCGATTTTCTGTTACGTCTGCAGTTGATATGGAAATCGAAATTGATTGAATTGTGTCCATCGCTTGTTGTATTTGACATCATCGTTCTCAATCGACCGACAAGATCCTCACTTGATGATATGAAATGATCTGAGACGACGCTCTAGCTATGCTGGCAGTTGTGTTGTGTCTACTTTTTGCGCTGTAGAAGATTTCACTTTTTGTTTGGTAGTTGCTTGGAGACACTAGTTTGCATACATTGGTACCTTATTCAAATTTGTTACCCTTTTTTTTGACAGTTAGCGATTGCACGATCAGTTGTATAGCGTGTATTACGATCGCGCGTGTTATTTTTCTTGACAGTTTCATAACAAATTTGATTGCGTTTTGCAAATTTTTATGAATTGATTTTTGATTGCTCTGCGAATCTGGGGAATATAAAGTGATTAATTTAAATATTGCACCGTTATTGCAACAATATATTCGCAGAAATAAAAATTTTAGGATCTTCAGCTGTTCTTGTGAATGTTTTTTTTTTATGGAAAAAGTTTTAATTTTTGGTAGGAAGATACAAATTTTATCATTTATACGACTGCATGTTCAAGGTTATTTTTCGTGTTTTATTTTAAGGATACTGTAAGTAAGAGCCAGTACTTAAGGAATAACATGCTTGGCTTGATGAGAGATGGCTTGTAAGACTATTGGTTTTAGCGTTAATGTTCTACTTGGGACACTTGTTATTTCAGAAAAGTGGTATCTCTAACTGGGATACGATGATGTTGTATGGAAGATTTACTGAAAAATTACGTAGTCGAGTGGAAACTAATGTTTTTTTTTTAAAAATTTTTACATTAATTGTTGCTTTTCTATTGTTTTTTTTTGGGGCGACAATAGTAGCAAAAGTTCATGGAAAACTTAAAAGCTCTAAGACGAGATGGAAAAAAATAGTTTGAGAAATTAAATTTCGGTTACCATTACTTTGAAACAATTCTGTAAGAAAAATTAGATCCGTTGTTGATATTTGCCCCGAATGGTCTTTCAAAATGACGAATTTCCTTAACATATTTTCAAAAACTAATATTTATACATGAATATACACTAAAAAAGGGTTGTTCAGTTCCTCGAATGTAAGATATTCAGCAACAATATTTGGAGGAGTAAAATGCCACTCAATTTTATATTCTGTGGTCTAAATACATTACAGAACTGGCATTATTAATAGGGGAAGGTGCGGAAAACCAGTAAGTATACGCTAGAGAAAAGCAGTTGAAAGGGTTTATTTATCCTTACATTACAACGCCATCTTCTGTAACTACCCCACCCGAGCGGTAAACCGGTAGAAACGTTTTTTTTTTTTTGCAGTGCAATAATAAACATCATGAGCCTAATAACCCTAATAGATTCAATATAGATCAAACTAATGAAATACATGTTTAAGTTGTGCGAAGAAAATTTTTTCTTGGTGAAAACTTTGTCAACCCGTTAGGTATACCACTTTGTCACGCCTTGCTCTACGTACGCACAAGCTAATTTCATATCGAACAATCTCTCTGATTATATCCTTTAAATGAAGCAACTTTTTATAGACATATACGGCCAAGTCGATTGCGATAGCATTTAATGAAAGTTAAAACGGTTTTAATAAACTTTTGTTTTTGCGATTGCGGATAAATTAATTCTCATTTAAAGCCATACTTCATTCGAGTATACGTAGTATACTAAATAAATGAAGAAGATGGTGGCAGCAGCCAACTAACTACTTAAGTGCAGCACGATGATTAAGCGTATCCGTACTACTCCTTGCTTCCGATCCAAAACACAGAAGCAAAGGGCTATTTACCGCATTCAACTGCCAAGTGAAACCATGCTGCCACATACGCCTTGGAACGCACGCGTGCGCACTGCAACTGCTAGCCACTTGGATGGAAGTTAAATGATTTTGTGGCAGAAATGACGCTTGGCAAGAAAGACTTTTTATGTGAATTAAAGCCAAAAACTTTAAAAAGTGGGCGATACTATACTTGAACTACTTGGCTACTTTCTCGATGGAAGTAACGTAATGTGGAAGACAGACGCGCAGCGGTCAACATTGGCCGCAATGTTTACTACACTTTAAGAGAAAACCCCATAAATATAAAAGTAATAAACATTACAAGAGTTAGAAAATCAAGAGCAGTTATCGATACTTGAAAAGATCTGCAAAAATGCCGATTCATACATAGAAGAGATCCCAACAAATGTTGAAAACCTAATGTTCATTAATTTACTGTACGTAAAGAAAATTTGTTGTTAAGCAATAGAAATGTTGCATATAATTACAAAGTTTTTTCGCAATATGATCTTGGCTTGTATCAATCCAACTACTTTAAGTCTATCGCAGTATAATAAATATTTTAGTATATAAAAATTTATCCAAGATGATCCATGATGTTACAAACTCTACTGTAAAATTGCTATGCCTTAATCAACAAATGTAGCAACATAAAAGCACTACAAAACACTGAGTCAAAAAAAAAAAAATGCAGAAAATTACAAGCGAACCGCGCCCACCTTGTTAAGCGCTAAATCGCGCATTGTACGCGTGCGTGCCGTTTATGCCACCGCTTTTACTGCGCTCGGATGAATTTCTTCGTAAAATAAAGAGTTTTTTCTTTTGTTGTTGTTTAGCTTTGTCTTAACAAGATATCAAAACACTCTGTAATATACTGGCACTTCGATCACTTTTCATCAAACAACAAGACGGCAGCGGCAGCAACTGCCTTATCAGAGTTTGAGCCACCATATAATTGTGCGGATTAAATGCGAATGATGCCTGCCATCCTCAATCTTGTTCGTTGCCGCGAATAAAATCTGATTAAAAAATATTTCAATTAGCGCTGCTTAACAGCGCGCTTACCTCTCAACCCGACCAATTTAAGCCTTAGCCAAGGCCGCTTGCCTGCTGCTAACCAATATCGAAAGCTATAAATAAAATTCCTTACATGTTATATCCCACTTTTATGTTCAATTACAAGAAATTCACTAGCGTTGCCGCCAATTTTGTGCAACTGATTTATATGCTGTGGATCAACTTGAGCTGAATTTTTAATCAGCTCTCATATTGAGAAAGTTTTTTCCCACCCATTGATTGATGACTTTATATTGGGGTTCTGAATAACAAGTGGAGTGGGTTTATGTTTTTATACCGTTGGATTCTTAGGCAAAGTGAAATACTGCTAAGTACAATAGCCGCTAGCTTAAAGTTATTGGTTTTTTTCCATAATTCCAATAATTTTGCGTGGCCTGTTAAATTTTGAAATCTAATTATTAATTATAAATTGAGAGGAGCATAAATTATACCAAACTTTCTAATGTAGTTAAGTTAATTGAAGTAGTTCAATCAAGATTGGTGAAGTTATATATAATGTGCAGAATATTAAGGAGGACATATATAGTCCGTGGATTACTAAAAGCTACTCACGAAATCTAGGGAAAAAAGACTTAAGACACTCAAAACTAACCGACCTATTAACAGCCATTTCTGCAGAATTAACACTCCCCTAAAGCGAGAAGTTCTTCGAATTACATAAAATTGAGACACGTGATTTTTTCTTTAAAAAAAAATTTATTTCGACAATAGCCATTTTCGCACCTTGAATTCTACCAAGTATTCAAAATTTGGGTGTAGGCAGGGCTACCAATTGGCCATTTTTACTCGGTCATGCCCATAATTGCAATTCCGTAGCCGGCAATTAGATGGATGATTATTACTTTCAATGAGCCATAAACAATGGGTCACCAAGATTTTCCCACACAAATTCACCAAATTGGCAAACCTGGCTGTAATTGAAATCTTTAATCTTCGCGCGTACTTTTAGACTGAGCTATCTTGGTACACAAAACTCTTCGAATCTCATTTTCAATCTACTTTCTGTAGATTGACGCGAACAGTTCCCGTTTTATCTTAATAGTGTGTGTGACATGAATAGCTATCGAAAAATATATTCTATCTAATCTACTTAAAATTAAAACTAGTAAAGGTGTTATCTTTGGCCAAGCCGAAACTCACACACCCTACACTGCATTGAAAGTACTTTTTAAATAAATGTTAAAAAAATGTTGAAGAGGTTGAATAAGGCGAAAATAATGTAAAAAGTTTCAAGAATGTTGAAAAGTGTTGGAAAAAACTGAAAAAGTTGAAAAAATATGAAAACCATTAAAGAAAGTTGAAAGAAATTGAATAGGTCGAAAAGTATGAAAAATGCTGAAAACTTGATGAAAAAGTCGAAAGAAATTGAAGAAGAAAGGTAAAAGATTGAAAATGTCAAAAGAATATGGGAACTGTTGAAAAAAATAGAACAGAAATGAAAAGCACGAAATATGCCACGCCCACTTCACCAATTCCGCCCACTTTTGTTTCAATAAATGACATTCGTGATTGACATGCACAAACCAAATTTTAGCACAATAGCTTGTATAGCTTGCGATATGTGCCGTAATTGTTCTTAAAATTTAGGGTGGAGACCCACCCACTGGTACAATACAGTCAGATTTTTATCAAAAAATGGCCTTCCAAAAACAAACCTCTTACACCAAATTTCAGTATGATTGCTCATATATTTCGATAGTTATGCCACTTAAGGTATTTTAATTGTATGGGAGGAGCCACGCCCTCTGCTGCTATTTCAAAAGCTTTTCATTCGTGTGTACCTAATACCCAGTAAACCATTTACATCAAATTTCAGATCAATTGCACCAATAGTTCACTTAAAATTGCACTTACAACTTTATGTTAGTTAGGGAGGTGCCACGCCTACTGATGCAATCTTGTCATGTTTCATTTGATTTCAAAGCTTATAGTAACCGACACCTCCACACAAAATTTTATGAAGATTACTCTCATATCACACTGTCTATAGCATTAAACGTATTTTGCTTCTATGGGAGGTGCCACACCCACCGGCACTATTGTACCAAAATTTTTTAAGAAAACACCTTTTAGCGAGTATATCTGCCATATTAAATTTCATAGCGATTGCGTTGTTAGTTCTCTTTTTATAACGTTTATAAATATTGTAGGCTGTGCCACGCCCTTCAACAAAATTTTCCAGAATATTGAATAAACTTGTATTGATGACTACTTTCAGTGGTATCATCCCTAAAATGTTAAGGAAAATCGTGTGTGCCAATTTGGAGTTATACGAAATTTCAATTGCTAAAAAGTGTCACGCCCACTTTTATAATTCCGCCCACTTTATGCGCAATTTAAGATTTATAAGATCTGTATTCGTGTACCAAATTTCATCACAATATCTTGCACGGCTTACGAGCTATGGCGTTATAAAAGTTAAAATTTAGGGCTGTGCCACGCCCTTTTAAGGACCTATGCAAACTTCAAACCTAACTTAATCTTAATTTTGTTCTCATCTTCAACAAATCACCAAATTTCATCAAAATCGCATCATCTTTTCTTCAAATTGGACTTGGGTATATTTACATAGAATATGGGCGGAAGGCGTGACCGTGAACCGATATCGCCAATTTTTATATGCTAGCAGCTTGCAAGAAGGTTTGACGTCTGTGCCAAATTTCATTGAGTTAGCTTGCTTATTTTTTTCGTAAACCTGATTTCAACAGACAGACAGACAGACAGACAGACAGACAGACAGACAGACAGACAGACAGACAGACAGACAGACAGACAGACAGACAGACAGACGGACATTGCTATATCGAATCAGTTGGTGACGCTGATCAAGAATATATATACTTTTCCATACCTGCCACGCCCGCTTCTATGCGTTACAAACGGAATGACAAAGTGAATATTCCCTCCGTGTAGGGTATAAAAAACATGAACGTAAGTCCTGGACAAAAATTCTATAGCTATTTCGATCCTTGGCTCGTTGTTTGATGCCGTGCCAGTTCGTTCCTATTTTTGCAATATTACTTTCTATCAAAACGTTTCCCCAAAGTATTTCCGGACCGTCTGGTCTATACATTTCCAGCGTATTTTCATAATCTCATTTGAGATAGAAGTAGGTAGTCAAATGAAGTTCATAGTTCGTAACGTGCGGAACCACCAGATCTTAATTTTTCAATGGTTTGTAGTCTTCTTGTCAATGTACTTGGGAGTCAGGCTTTGCCAAGTCGACCACCTCACCCGAACAGCACAGTTTTTTCAGATATAAATCCCTAACTGAACTTAAAATTTTCGTTGGAACAATTACTTAGGTCGTGTGGCGTTTTTACAAATCTCAAAATGGCTACTAAGGGTGGTGTATACAACGGGAACGATTATGGAAAATTTTGTTAGATATTGAAAAAATTGAAATAAAAAACTTTTGTTGTTTGAGTGCATACTTTGGATGATTTATAGTCTTTTTGGGTTTTAAAAATCTTCGAAATATTTTCAGTTTTTGCGCTAATGATAAAAACCATTTGAGTCAAAGTTTCACATTTTATCACATCTCTCTCCAAAGCTATTAATTTTCAGTAAAAATTGCACTGAGTAAAAAGTTCTTGAGATTGATCAATATATTTAGAAAAAAATTTTTATTTTTTTAATATTAAAACAATTTTTTTTTATTCTATGACGTCATAATGTTTTTCAAGCAATTTTAGGAAGTTTTTACTCAAAGCAAATTTTTATGGAAATTGGTCTGCGCCGAAAAAATTGTTATTTTTGAAGATATTGACAAATTTTAGAAATTTTTACTCCGAGCGATTTTAACTGAAAATTCATGTTTTCGAAGAAAAATGTGACATAAAAGGAAATATCTCATTAAGACCTTGATAATCCTTTTAACGTATTTCATTGAGTTTTCAAAAAATTGACATTGCTAGCTTCAAAAGCCATATATCTTATCGAAATAAAAATATTTATTATTTATTCTTAAAACTATCAGAGCTGTAATTTCTTAGCTTATGTTTAGTACATTTCCTTTTATGTCTCGGAATTTCGTTGATTTCAATCAATTCAAAATTCAATATTTTTAAATCTCCTTTTGGCCCAGTACAGCTTACCTGCTAAAATTCATTTAATTAAATTTAACGGTGATTATATCATCCTGAAACAAAAAAAAAATGAGCTCGATAACAATAAAATCGATTAGCGCAAACACTTGCTACCACAAATCCCAAGTGAAGTTGGATTAAATGAATTTTTATAATCATAGCCAATACCATGGAGCTACTTTGATCCTTAACTACTGACCATAAAATAACAAGTTTCTAAAACAACAACAATTTGAGCAAAGGGAAATATTTTACAAACAGATCTGAAAAGATCCTACATTATTGATAGTGTACGTTGCCATGAGTTATTATCGTTATATGATAAACCACACCAGCAGCAGTAGCTTCCTTTTAGGCTGAAGCTTTATGACTTAAAGTAATTTTGTTTTCCTTTTCTGACCAAGTTTATTAATTTTTGTATTCATGCTATCAAGCCTTGGCTTATCGCGGTTGTAATTTTTAAAAGCGTCGTTATTTTGTGGTAGACAACACATTTTATTTTACCACATGCTGGCATTACAATTAACCCATTGCAGCATGTAAATAGATGTAACTTCAGTGTATGCAGTTGCTCCATACCGTTGGAAGCATTCATTCTGGTTAACATTTTCACCTAATTTCAGTTACAGTGGCCTGTTGATACTTTCTGCCTGACTTTCCTCGATTTCAAAGAAATAGATAACGATAAATCTTTAATAGCGTGAAAAACAGGGCAGTTTCGTACAATTGAATGTCTTATCAGAAGATTGCTGTCTGTTCGATTACCTTCAAACGGAGCATTTATCATCATGTTATCGCTAGTGCTTTACATAATGTAATAATTAATAATGTTATAGGCTTTAAAGGGTTAATGTATAATTTTGTTAATCCAGCGCCAAGAAAGTTTGGCGCCTAAGAAATCTAAAGTGGAGCACCCATTTAAGTACTTTTATGTTCACTCTTGCTTTTATTCTGCCAAATTGCAAATTGTAAATTTTGAAACATTTTGTTTTAAGTAATTGAAACATTTCTTCTTCTTATAGCTTTTTTCACCAACAATGTAAAAAAATCGAATACATTACCCACGGCTTAAATTAGGTCACACTTTATGGTTTATGATTTAATTCAAGGAAAGTTTTAAACGGAAGTTTTGTGGCAACTTCACCACTGTTGAAGTGTTGCGTGGTAATTTTCGCACATGTACACAGGCAGTCCAGCACACGCGTTTTGATTACTTTACGATATTACATTAATTCTATAAAAATTTATTTAAATTATTTAATTGGAACAAAGTTTAAGCGGAATGAGTTATAATTGGAGGCTTTCGCTTTCGTTGGCATGTTGTAGAAAAAAAAGTGATACTATTAAAGATGCTGCAGAGAATATTAAAATAAATGCATGACCTTCTGCTAAATTAAACGAGTTTGGTCTGCACAAACTGAATTTAAAAAAAAAAAGCAAAGTAGAATAAACTACTTGCCTGTTCTGCCAACTGATATGGCTACCTGTGCCTGGCATACCACATTACGGCGGTTTATTTGAGATAAAGATTTTTTTCTTGGCTCACATATGAAAATCTTGTTGTTTAGGCCGTAATAACAATTCTATGAATGCGAGGGAAACAAACAACGGAAAAATTTAAGTTTAACCCGATTTTCCATTTTTGGATTTTGGTGCACCATAGAATACTTTTGGTAATCAAATTTATTGTCTTTCAATTATTTTATCGATACTGTTCAGTACAAAGTGTTATAAGACCACAAAAAATACACAACCCAAAAAAAAAAGTTAAAAACCGGGCTAAGGCTAGCAGTAGTACTAGTTTCATCCATTGCTACATGAAATCATTAGTGAACTTTGAGCCGATGACTGAGAATTTCTACGTCTGATATGCTTTCATTTTGTGCATAGATTTAATGCGAACCCAAACAAAAAGTAAAAAAAGAGGCTGAGAAAAGGTCACTGAGGATTCCATTTAGCAAACGATCAAACTAATATGATTACTGGCCTTATCCCGGTTTTTATGCGATGCAATTTGGATTTTGTGATAGTGTACTGAATCGTTCCTTGAAATGTAAAGAACGTTAATAGGTCTGTTCTAGAGTAAGTTAGAGCTGTAAAAACAAATACTACCGAAAGGTGTTACTTGCTTCTGCGTACACTAGAATAATCATCAAACATTTGTAATGTTAATGTAAATTTATTTGTAACAAAAAATCTAATGGAAACGCAGCACAGAACATTAAATAATGTATTCTCAATGCATCCGAAGCATAATGCTCGAATAACACTAAACGCTTGCCGACTCGCTGTCAGATTAAACTGTACACTTAATAAAAATAAATTTTTATTTAAAAAATGCACTTGTGGTATCAAGTTGTTGCTGAAGCTTATGAAATTGTCATAGATTTTCGATAAGTTAGGATGAAAACCAAAAAAAAAAAATTAAGTTCTTCTCTGTGAAAATAGTATTTCGAAAACTTTTTTTTTAACTCGCCAATATGCGACACAAAAGACAAGACAGTTTTTACTGTATCCCAACATATAAATGTCTTCCTTCCTCTTTTGCGCTACGCGATTGAGTGATTTAGTTTAGTGGTGGAGTTTTTTTGCAATAAAATACAAGTGATCTTCATTGACGATCGCGCAGCAAATCTACAGCAGCATAACTTTTGTTGGCATGGCAAGAAGACATGGTCTGTTTTTTGTACCATGACGATGCTGCCACTTGTATACCACGCACCAATTAATATAGTGAATTACTTGATGTTTCTTTGTAAGCCTCGTTTTTTTCTGTTGCTGCAGTTCGATTTTTTTTACAGTGCACTGCAGCTAATTATGGTTGGTTCTCATCATCCAATGTGAAATTTGTTTGAGATTTGTTTGCGCTTTAATTGGCAGCGTTGTGTTTCGCAAGGGTTTTTTTTTGTGGTTTTGTTATTTCAAGGGATTTCTTCATAATGTGGTACCTTCAAAAAGTGCACCACCCAATGTGTGCGGTCCTTTCTTGGCTTCGGCAATAAAGATGATGATTGTTGTTGCTGCTGCTTAATTTTGTTTTTGTAGTTGCTGATTATTTTGATTGCAATTTATTTGTTTTGCTGCATTTTATGTTTGTGTGATTTATTGGAAATCCATTGAGCTGCAGTTTTTGTCGATCTTCCATACTACTGGTGCTGTGGATTAGGATTTATGTGAAGATTTCGTTTGCAATAAGCAGTGAATGCGTCTTGAATCCTTTCTAATGAGTGCACACAATTATATTTTGATTTATCTGTTGTGCGTTCAAGTGGTGATCAGCGATCGATCATTACGATCAATTGCAGATCATTTGTTGTGATAAGTTTTTTAAGAGACCACCTGGAACATTAGCAATAACATTGGTTTAAAGAGTCAATAAAGCTGAGCAGCAACTGTAGTTTCAAGCGTGTACTGCAGATAGTATTTATTACCAATGTCAGTAGAGATAATTTTAGCGAATTTGCTAACATTTTATCTAAAAGCGCTTTCCGCTAAAGTTCATTGAACTTTATAATGATCACCTGTTAGCTATTGTATGGAAAATTTGTCTTTCATAAATCACATTAAAATACCAAAACAACGCAAGCCTTAAAGATAAAACAGCGTCCACAAGCTAACCATAGCAATATCTCTGTTCGATTATCTAAATCATGATCAATATGACGCTGCTTAAACGATCTTACCAAAATATGCTAACGACTTAACTAATGGCACAAAAGTAAACAAAAGTTAAGGGAGCAAAAACTTAACATCATCAGCGTAAATGTTAATTTCGGCCTAATCTTGCATAAATCTCACTTAATGTTGTGATGGGGCTTTGTTACTCGTTAAGTGCGTCTGCTATGTTAGAGGGGTATTTCTGCCATATCTTCATCAAATACTTAAAATTAACAAATCTTTATTTACCATATCGACAACTGACAACTTTTAGTTTTTATTTTGCGCAAACGCAAGTGCGTTCTACTAAATCTGCAGATACGAGTATTTTCCGTTGCGTTCCTTAGACGTCCTGTCTTCAACATTTCAAATATGCAAATTAAATGTAAATCAGCCTTCAACTATTCCCCAATATTGCTGTGTTCCATGTACGTGCGTATCTCATCTAAGAGAGTGCGCCATTGATGTGGCGACCCAGGTTCAAGTGATCGCCGTTGTAATCCGTTTGCATCGATCGATCGATTGAGCTTTGTCTTCGCGTTTGTGGCATTTTATGCTGTGGATTTTAACAAGTTTTTAGTGAAATTTAACAGTTTTTACTGAATGAGATAAGATGTGTCAGTGATAAAAATTTGATTTTGGTTTTCGGGATAGTTTTTGTCTTGCAGTTTGATGTTTTTATATTAAAACGAAATTCAAAGGAACAAAGTTTTGCATATGCATCAATACTATCACTAAGTTAAAGTCATCACCGTTTAGCTCAAAGCAGTGCATGTAAAATCATACTATAGCATCACTTCGAAGATGATGAAGTTCAGTCGGAAACAGTGGTACTATTTAACTTATATATCCAATTGGTCTAGATGTGTACTCAACGACATACATAAGTACATACACTTAGAGCCTGGTATACACTTAAACTCGCCCAGTTTTATTAAAACATTTAAGTTATTAAAATAAAAAATAATTTTTTTTTTATAGTTTTGGAACATGTTCAAGAGTTGAACTCATAGCAATACTGATATATCTTACGAAAAGAAATTTAACGATTGCAACTGAATTGAGCATAGTAATTGTGGCTTTAGCATGGCACTATGTGTGAGCTTATCTCCACATAAAACCATGCAATGGAGACATTCTTGTGTGGTAAGATAAGCCAGCGCAGCTACAAGTCTAACCAGCATATTCAATATCTGCTCACAAGAAAAATATCACAGTAGCTTGGATGCATCGCTAAGCAATTTGTGCGAAGAGAATGTTGACAAAATGATCTTTGCCCTGATCATTGTTGTCTACGTTTAAGTTTGGTGGTACTACGTGGACAATGATACTGTCGTAATTAACTAAATCATCTAAGCTTTGTTACAAGTTAACGCAGAGCGAAATATGGTATAGTCTTGAAATAAGGTTGAAGTTTTATAAATTTTTAAAGTTCGCTTGTTTTTTGCCTTGACATATTTTATCATTTAATTTTTATTGCTATAGCAAAATAGTGCTATGAGTGTAGTGTAGCACCTACGTGAATAATACGTTTAAATCATCGATTTAGAAAACATTCCAAAGTCTTCACGCAAGTGCATTAAAATTCCAAGATGATCAACTTCGAATGCGCACATCGACGACGATCGTTGGAGCGTTCGACACCTAATCAAAGTTACTAATAAATTTAAGTGTCGAGACCAACGAAAACAATTGTCAATAAGACATTTCAACTGACAGTTTTTATGGCACTAACATGATGCCATAAAATAATGAAAAAAGAAATCACTGATTTTAAACGATCGATGATCGTTGAACTTTTTAAAGCGTAACGTTGTCGCAAAGTCTTTGTTGTCAGGTGACAAAACTGTTGCTGTTGTTGTCAACATATTGTTGCGCCATGTCAATGGATAGTACAACAATAATAACAAAGTGCTGCTAAAGGAAAAAAAAACATTATTTTTTGGACATAACAAAAGGATCATGCAAAAGGACAAAAAAGTATTGAACTTCTGGAAAAGTGAAATAAAAGAATTGAACGAAATCTTTTGGTAGGCAGTTCAATCAATTTCAATATGCTTCAATGATTTTGACACCTCGCCGCATTTTATTGTTTTTTTCGCTCTCTCTTGTCTTTGAAATGACATGCACTGTTTGTGCAGTTGTTGTTGTTTTTGGCGTTCTTTTCTGTTGTCAAAAATCGATTTTCTTTGGTAGATCATGGAGTCCTTAGGTTTGGTTTTAAGATTTTTTGCTATAGCCAGTGCTGCCTGACTGAAAATATTCTTTGAAATGATGGAAAGTTTTGGTGAAAAATTATTGTTCGATTTAAACTTCTGACATAAATCAAAGTAAGATAAAACTTTTTATTTTTTAATCTTAATATATCTCTTGACATATTATCTTAAAGGCACATAACGATCTGTTTATCGCTCATACGAGACGGGAATACAATCTGGCAATATCACAGTAAAAATATGTTCTCTATGTCTCATTGGCTTTTAGTCCAAGCCTAGCACGGCAGCAGCTCATTGTCAACGGCGGTGTTAAGTCAAAGTGTTTCATAAATTAAAATTTATCCTGCGGATCATAGTATAATCCTAGACCCACAACGTTGTGCTGTACTCCGCACGACATTGGTCGATCCTTTATTTAGTTAAGGTAAAATTTAAGCCCAATTCATGCTTAATCAAAGCGTAGCTGAGTTGACATTATTTAGTCGACACAATAAATTATTATATACATCCTTTTTTTGTCCATGAGATTTCATTCATAATTTTGTATGCTAATTATCATCTTGTCGGGTGTTAGTACTGGCGAGTGTTCAAAACGCATGCGTTTAAGGTTAGAAAAATTTCTTTTCCGCTTGGTAGGACTTCTGTTAGTGTAATAATTTATGCAATTCCTGCGTACAATAAATCCTTTTATTGATTTTTAAAGTGTTCATGACTATGATCATCGGCACTTTTCCTCTGAATATTGTGTGGTCGGTCGTAAGTCATAAATTGCATTTGTCATGCTCCTGTGTGACAAGTTCATTAGTGTTTCCTTTAGTGAATTTTTTTTTTTTGAAGTTTTTGAAAGCATTTTTGGTGAAGCTGTCTTAATTAAATTTGGGAAAAATTTAAATCAACCAACCATTTTGCAGTGCTTAGTGAACTGGATGACACAAATAAAGTAGAAAATTTAAATTGAATAGGAATCTCTTTTGAAATATTGAAAACTTGAACATAAATAGAATCTATTTCACAGATAAAGAAATAATGTCCAATAAAATAAATAAAGGTTGAGCACTTTGTAGATGACGTATCCTAACGCACATAAGTTTTCCGTTTCGACTCAACCGGATGAGGTTCTAATATCGCTTAAAGAGGATATGGTGAATTATTAAATACTTTCAAGCTCAGGAACATAAAGTATATTGAAGACATTATCAAAAAATTGAATGCATTGAATAACCTTCTGGCCAGAGTAAAAAAGTCCAATAGACAAAGTGGTAAACTTAATTTAGGAAGCGCCCACAAAGTCTGCATAAATAGAGAGAGTAATTTTAATAATTACTATTTATTGGAAACAGAAGGACGACTTAGAACTAAAAAATGAAATAAGAAGGTTCTGATAAAAAATCATATTGCGATGCAGAAAATGCTCTGCAATGTAGATATTTACGGCATGCTTACGAAAAATGGTGGGCACACATAATGTACCAGAACTAGAGCCTTTGAAACTACTGTTGTTAGGATGGTGATCACATAAGAGACCCGATTTGACAAGTTTCCTTCTGAAATAAAGATGAGCTCAGAATGTCAACTATTTTGCTTCAATGTCTTAACATAACTCAAAATAGTATGTAAGATCGAAGGATTCGGCAACATTTTTAGCAGAACGATCATTCCGGAAAGGGACGGCTGGAAGTACATATAACAATAAAAAACTCAGCTTTCAATTGACATTGCTGCGATCTTCGATTGGATGTTTTCAACCAGTTGACGAAAGGAACTCTTTCCTCACGATGAAGAGAGAGAAGAGATTACTTTTCTACTGTTGTAATATATCGTTCAATATTTATATACTCGATCCACTATCTATATAAGTGGTCTCAACTTTTCAAAGCAAAACTGTCAGAAGAGCAAAAAATATCGGTTAATGTCAAAATTGAGAACTTTAAGATTTTGTTGAATTTTGCCTAACTTATTTTCTTAGTTGGTTGCCTTGG